>JAWQFJ010015658.1:0-25188 GCA_034096865.1 Theodoxus fluviatilis
CGAGGACGACGACGAGGACGACGACGAGGACGACGACGAGGACGTTCAGGACGACGAGGATGACGACGACGAGGACGAGGACGACGACGACGACGACTACGACGACGACGACGACGACGACGACGAGGACGACGACGACGACGGCGAGGACGACGAGGACGAGGACGAGGACGACGACGACGACGACGACGAGGACGACGACGACGACGACGACGAGGACAAGGACGACGAGGACGAGGAGGAGGACGACGACGACGACGAGGACGACGACGAGGACGACGAGGATTTTCACCAAGAGGACGACGAGGACGAGGACGAGGACGAGGACGAGGACGAGGACGAGGACGACGACGACGAGGACGACGACGACGAGGACGACGACGACGACGACGACGACGACGAGGATGACGACGACGAGGACGACGACGACGAGGACGACGACGAGGAGGACGACGACGACGACGACGACGACGACGACGACGACGACGACGAGGACGACGACGACGACGAGAACGACGACGAGGACGAGGACGACAAGGACGACGGCGAGGACGACGGCGACGACCACGGCAACGACGACAGCGACGACGGCGGCGAGGATTACGGCGATGACAATGGCGACGACGACAGCGAGGACGACGGCGAGGACGGCGAGGACGGTGAGGACGGCGAGGAAGGCGAGTCTCCCCCACCCTCCTTACTCTTCCTGTGTCTCCCCCACCCTCTCTGCTCCTCCTGTATCTCACCCACCCTCCCTGCTCCTCCTGTGTCTCCCCCACCCTCCTTACTCTTCCTGTGTCTCCCCCACCCTCTCTGCTCCTCCTGTATCTCACCCACCCTCCCTGCTCCTCCTGTGTCTCCCCCACCCTCCCTGCTCCTCCTGTGTCTCCCTCACCCTCCCTGCTCCTCCTGTGTCTCACCCATCCTCCTTGCTCTTCCTGTGTCTCCCCGATCCTCCTTACTCTTCCTGTGTCTCCCTCACCCTCCCTGCTCCTCCTGTGTCTCCCCCACCCTCCTTTCTCTTCATGTGTCTCCCCCACCCTCCCTGCCGCTCCTGTGTCGTGTCTCCCCCACCCTCCCTGCTCCTCCTGTGTCTCCCCCACCCTCCCTGCTCCTCCTGTGTCTCACCCACCCTCCCTGCTCCTCCTGTGTCTCCCCCACCCTCCCTGCTCCTCCTGTGTCTCACCCACCCTCCCTGTTCCTGCTGTGTCTCCCCCACCCTCCCTGCTCCTCCTGTGTCTCCCCCACCCTCCCTGCTCCTCCTGTGTCTCACCCACCCTCCCTGCTCCTCTTGTGTACCCCCCACCCTCCCTGCTCCTCCTGTGTCCCCCCCACCCTCCCTGCTCCTCCTGTGTCTCCCCCACCCTCCCTGCTCCTCCTGTGTCTCCCCCACCATCCCTGCTCCTCCTGTGTCCCCCCCACCCTCCCTGCTTCTCCTGTGTCTCACCCACCCTCCCTGCTCCTCCTGTGTCTCCCGCACCCTCCCTGCTCCTCCTGTGTCTCCCCCACCCTCCCTGCTCCTCCTGTGTCTCACCCAGCCTCCCTGCTCCTCCTGTGTCTCACCCACCCTCCCTGCTCCTCCTGTGTCTCCCCCACCCTCCCTGCTCCTCCTGTGTCTCACCCACCCTTCCTGCCCCTCCTGTGTCTCCCCCACCCTCCCTGCTCCTCCTGTGTCTCCCCCTCCCTCACTACTCCTCTTGTCTTCCCCACCCTCCCTGCTCCTCCTGTGTCTCCCCCACCCTCCCTGCTCCTCCCTGTGTCCTCCCCCTCCCTGTGTCTCTCCTCCCTGTGTCTCCCCCCCTCCTCTGTGTCTCCCCACCTCCCTGTGTCTCCCCCTCCCTGTGTCTCCCCCTCCCCTGTGTCTCCCCTCCCTGTGTCCTCCCCCTCCCTGTGTCCTCCCCCTCCCTGTGTCTCCTCCCTCCCTGTGCTCCCCCCTCCCTGTGTCTCCCCCTCCCTGTGTCTCCCCCTCCCTGTGTCTCCTCCTCCCCTGTGTCTCCTCCTCCCCCTCCCTGTGTCTCCTCCCTGTGTCTTCCCCTCCCTGTGTCTCCCCCTCCCTGTGTCTCCCCCTCCCTGTGTCTCCTCCTCCCTGTGTCCTCCCCCTCCCTGTGTCTCCCCCTCCCTGTGTCTCCCCCTCCCTGTGTCTCCTCCTCCCTGTGTCTCCTCCTCCCTGTGTCTCCCCCTCCCTGTGTCTCCCCCTCCCTGTGTCTTCCCCTCCCTGTGTCTCCCCCTCCCTGTGTCTCCTCCTTCCTGTGTCTCCCCCTCCCTGTGTCTCCCCCTCCCTGTGTCTTCCCCTCCCTGTGTCTCCTCCTCCCTGTGTCTCCCCCTCCCCTTCCCTGTGTCTCCCCCTCCCCGTGTCTCCCCTCCCTGTGTCTCCTCCTCCCTGTGTCTCCCCCTCCCTGTGTCTCCCCCTCCCTGTGTCTCCCCCTCCCTGTGTCTCCCCCTCCCTGTGTCTCCTCCTCCCTGTGTCTCCCTCCTCCCTGTGTCTCCCCTCCCTGTGTCTCCCCCTCCCTGTGTCTCCCCCTCCCTGTGTCTCCCACTCCCTGTGTCTCCCCCTCCCTGTGTCTCCTCCTCCCTGTGTCTCCCCCTCCCTGTGTCTCCCCCTCCCTGTGTCTCCCCCTCCCTGTGTCTCCCACTCCCTGTGTCTTCCCCTCCCTGTGTCTCCTCCTTCCTTTGTCTCCCCCTCCCTGTGTCTCCCCCTCCCCGTGTCTTCCCCTCCCGGTGTCTCCTCCTTCCTGTGTCCCCCCCTCCCTGTGTCTCCTCCTCCCTGTGTCTCCCCCTCCCTGTGACTCCCCCTCCCTGTGTCTCCTCCTCCCTGTGTCTCCCTCTCCCTGTGTCTCCCTCTCCCTGTGTCTCCCCCTCCCTGTGTCTCCCCCTCCCTGTGTCTCCCCCTCCCTGTGTCTCCCCCTCCCTGTGTCTCCCCCTCCCTGTGTCTCCTCCTCCCTGTGTCTCCCCCTCCCTGTGTCTCCTCCTCCCTGTGTCTCCCCCTCCCTGTGTCTCCTCCTCCCTGTGTCTCCTCCTCCCTGTGTCTCCCCCTCCCTGTGTCTCCCCCTCCCTGTGTCTCCCCCTCCCTGTGTCTCCCCCCTCCCTGTGCCTCCCCCACCCTGTGTCTCCCCCTCCCCGTGTCTCCCCTCCCTGTGTCTTCCCCTCCCTGTGTCTCCTGCTCCCTGTGTCTACCCGCCCGGGGTCTCCTCCTCCCTGTGTCTTCCCCTCCCTGTGTCTCCCCCTCCCTGTGTCTTCCCCTCCCCCTCCTGTGTCTCCCCCTCTCTGTGTCTCCCCCTCCCTGTGACTCCTCCTCCCTGTGTCTCCTCCTCCCTGTGTCTCCCCCTCCCCCTCCCCCTCTCTGTGTCTCCCCCTCCCTGTGTCTCCCCCTCCCTGTGTCTCCTCCTCCCTGTGTCTCCTCCTCCCTGTGTCTCCCCCTCCCTGTGTCTCCCCTCCCTGTGTCTCCCCTCCCTGTGTCTCCCCTCCCTGTGTCTCCCCCTCCCTGTCTCTCCCCCTCCCTGTGTCTCCCCCTCCCTGTGCCTCTCCCTCCCTGTGTCTCCCCCTCCCCGTGTCTCCCCCTCCCTGTGTCTCCCCCTCCCTGTACCTCCCCCTCCCTGTGTCTCCCCCTCCCTGTGTCTCCTCCTCCCTGTGTCTCCTCCTCCCTGTGTCTCCCCCTCCCTGTGTGTCCCCCTCCCTGTGTCTCCCCCTCCCTGTGTCTCCCCCTCCCTCTCCCTGTGTCTCCCCCTCCCTGTGTCTCCCCCTCCCTGTGTCTCCCCCTCCCTGTGTGTCCCCTCCCCTCCCTGTGTGTCCCCCTCCCTGTGTTTCCCCCTCCCTGTGTCTCCCCCTCCCTGTGTCTCCCCCTCCCTGTACCTCCCCTTCCCTGCGTCTCCCCCTCCCTGTGTCATCTCCTCCCTGTGACTCCTCCTCCCTGTGTCTCCCCCTCACTGTGTCTCCCCCTCCCTGTGTCTCCTCCTCCCTGTGTCTCCCCCTCCCTGTGTCTCCCCCTCCCTGTGTCTCCCCCTCCCTGTGTCTCCCTCTCCCTGTGTCTCCCCCTCCCTGTCTCCCCCTCCCTGTGTCTCCTCCTCCCTGTGTCTCCTCCTCCCTGTGTCCCTGTGTCTCCCCCTCCCTGCGTCTCCTCCTCCCTGTGTCTCCCCTCCCTGTGTCTCCCCCTCCCCCTCCCTGTGTCTCCCCCTCCCTGTGTCTCCCCCTCCCTGCGTCTCCCCCTCCCTGTGTCTCCCCCTCCCTGTGTCTCCCCCTCCCTGTGTCTCCCACTCCCTGTGTCTCCCCCTCCCTGTGTCTCCCCCTCCCTGTGTCTCCTCCTCCCTGTGTCTCCCCCTCCCCCTCCCTGTGTCTCCCCCTCCCTGTGTCTCCCGCTCGCTGTGTCTCCCCTCCCTGTGTCTCCTCCTCCCTGTGTCTCCCCCTCCCTGTGTCTCCCCCTCCCTGTGTCTCCTCCTCCCTGTGTCTCCCCCTCCCTGTACCTCCCCCTCCCTGCGTCTCCCCCTCCCTGTGCCTCATCGCTATAGATTGTGTGGCGTTTACACACACACACTCACGCACAGAGGAGAGAGAGAGAGAGAGAGAGAGAGAGAGAGAGAGAGAGAGAGAGAGAGAGAGAGAGAGAGAGAGAGAGAGAGAGAGAGAGAGAGAGAGAGAGAGAGAGAGAGAGAGAGAGAGAGAGAGAGAGAGAATCTTGAGATGAATAAATTAAGTATTTTCCCATTGAGATGGGAGGATGGAGTCTTACAGTATATCAGCATTTGTAAGCTATTTAAGGCCAATGATAACGAAAAATCATCCGAGTAGGTTATAATAAGAGATCGTCAAGTCACAACATCCCTAATTATTCGCCAATTAGGAAGTGCATAGGGACTCACTCCATTGGGCACGTCTTACCCCCAAACCACAGGAGGATTCCCACACAGTAATTTATTATCTTCTTTTTTTTAAAAGAACGATGCATTGCTTCTATTGGAAAGTCCAGGTGGAATTCCTGTTATCATGTATGGTCCGCTGTCGTAAGCAACTGTCCGGCATTGTTTTTCCAAGTTCAAATGCATAATAGACCTTGTGAGTTGGAAATATGAATAGACCTTGTGAGTTGGAAATATGAATAGACCTTGTGAGTTGGAAATATGAATAGACCTTGTGAGTTGGAAATATGAATAGACCTTGTGAGTTGGAAATATGAATAGACCTTGTGAGTTGGAAATATGAATAGACCTTGTGAGTTGGAAATATGAATAGACCTTGTGAGTTGGAAATGTGAATAGACCTTGTGAGTTGGAAATATGAATAGACCTTGTGAGTTGGAAATATTAATAGACCTTGTGAGTTGGAAATACGAATAGACCTTGTGAGTTGGAAATATGAATAGACCTGAGTTGGAAATATGAATAGACCTTGTGAGTTGGAAATATGAATAGACCTTGTGAGTTGAAAATATGAATAGACCTTGTGAGTTGGAAATATGAATAGACCTGAGTTGGAAATATGAATAGACCTTGTGAGTTGGAAATATGAATAGACCTTGTGAGTTGGAAATATGAATAGACCTTGTGAGTTGGAAATATGAATAGACCTTGTGAGTTGGAAATATGAATAGACCTTGTGAGTTGGAAATATGAATAGACCTTGTGAGTTGGAAATATGAATAGACCTTGTGAGTTGGAAATATGAATAGACCCACCACGTCTTCCTGTGGGCTGGGGGTGAGAATAGACCCACCACGTCTTCCGAGGTGAACAACTAGACATCGCGTGTGGATTTGCGCTTACTCTATTTTACTATTCCAGTGATTGTCGTGCCTATTGGCTTACATAGCCTCCAAAGGCTCATAGGGTGCCTTCGTTTTCGATTTCGTACAGGAGATATTAGTTAAATTAGTTAATATTTGTGTGTGTATTTTCATGTATGTATCCACTTCTTCATTAATTACATTTTTTTTTCTCAAAAAGGCTGAGAGGGTGTAAAACACCATCCAACCTTCCATCACACGCAAAACACTTATTTTCATTCAGAATCAATCACACCGTTACGGAACGGCAGTAATGATTTCTCAAAGCTCGACATGCAGGGAAGAAGCACAAGGAAGCAGAGCTGTTCAAATTTCTTTTAATTCAGAAATGACTGTACAAGCACGTTTGCCTGGGCATTCGTCAGGCTTTGGATATCACAGTTGCAAGACTCCCATGGGTAACCAACAATCAGTCCCCCAAAAGTCCCTGTCTGCACAGTAAGGAAGGGGCGCGACAACCACAGGAACTGGGATTACTCAAGGGGGGAAAACCCACATGGAAACTTAATCTCTGTAACTATTAATTACACGCAGGCAGTGACAGGGCAGCTGAGGAGGTCTAGTGAGGTAAGTAATGCGCAGTGGAAAACATAGACCCCCTCTCAATGTCACAGTCTTTACGTCCCCTTCACGTAAGGCCGTAATGTCAGTTCTGCGTGAGCCGGAGATTGCCGAGTATTAGCGCAGTGAGCCAACATTGGAAGCAATAAGTTATAAGTACAGCAATGCAGGACAAATAATGCATCCTCAGGCATCCCCCCTCCATCAAATAAATGCACTCTGTGGAAATATTTGCCTCTTTAAAGCCCTACCACCCCTCACCTCACCCCCACCCCACCTCCCTAAAAAGATGAGAAAAACCCAAGAACAACACTAGCACCCATACACCCCCGCACCCCACCCTTCGTCATCTCAGAAACATAGGAACAGAAAAAATACAGGCCTCGTTTTCCTTGAAAATTCTCTTCTAACCACCATTCCTCAGCAGTCAATGATAAGTCAAAGACAGCTCCAGGAAGGATTACCCAAGGACCCCCCCTAGGACCTCAAGCGTTGACAGTCCAAACATCTCCATCAACACAATCATGCCCCGTCCATTCCTACGCATCGTCTACTGCTTGCTTCAGTGTCGAAGTAACCAACCAACGAGAACAATATGATCTCATGTTACTAGGCGTCCACCTGA
The DNA here is from genome assembly GCA_034096865.1 of Theodoxus fluviatilis. NCBI lineage: Eukaryota > Metazoa > Mollusca > Gastropoda > Cycloneritida > Neritidae > Theodoxus > Theodoxus fluviatilis. The sequence goes on from JAWQFJ010015658.1 coordinate 6,960, forward strand.
ATATACATGTCGCAGAATTATGCTTCTCTGCTCATCATGATCAGCCATTTCTCCAGGTGCGTGAATCGCTTTACTGAGTGAACAACCCCTCCTTCAACTAACAAGCCAACAACTAAAAAAAGTAATAGGTCTGATGGCTGTCCAAGTTCGGTCTATTCTGTTATGGAGTTAACTGGGAATAATAATAATAATAATAATAATAATAATAATAATAATAATAATAATAATGTCAATAAAAGACTGATGTACAAAAACTCTTTTGACAACATTCTGGGTTTTGAGGTGAGAACATAATTTGAGAAGAAAAAAGTATGCTGGAAAATGGACATAAAAAGATGCTTGAATGAGAATACATCATCATATTATTTCCATGCTCATGCTTCTCTTTGACTGCAGGAGGAACGGACAACAGCGAGTCCTTGTTTTGCAAGGCTGTTCTGTCAGTGCGGGTTCAGTCCACGGAGTCTTCCCCTCAGTGTTTCACCCACACAGGTGTATTCGAGCACAGTCAGAACCTCCACAAATCGATTCATTATGATTAGAATGGGATGCCTTCCCACAAGAAGTCATTGTAATGCTCAGAAAATGGACAAGTTATCATCACCGGTGGGGAGAGAAAACTTGCTCCTACTATATATAAAAAATAATGTTAAAAAATCACACTCAATCACCATGCCAGAAACACAATCACCTGTAAACTGGTGGAAAAGGTTTTGCAGTAAAATGATAATGTAATCCTTGACCACAATAATCAATAAAGAAATGTATGCACACACACACACGCACGCACGCACGCACGCACACACACACACACACACACACACACACAAAGACACACACACACACACACACACACACACACACACACACACACACACACACACACAAACACACACACACACAAACACACACACACACACACACAAACAAACACACACACAAACACACACACACACACACACACACACACACAAACACACACACACACACACAAACACACACACAGACACCATGGAATCACAGGTCAGTGAAAGGTATTATCCTATTTTTTTTCTCTCTGTCTTCGGATTTTTTTCCAATTTGTTTTTCATATTATTGTTTGCATTGCCAACAAAAAGACAACATGCTTCTATCTACAAGGTAATTCAGTCTAGGAGGGGAAAAAACCCTGCGCAGGTACACTGAAAGTGTGCACCCACAATTTTGATGCTTACTTCCTGTGTACAAAACATGGCACTCTCTACAGGAATAACAAGATGAGGTTCCAAACTCGGCTCTAATACAACATTCCAATGCTGCACTGACTGTGGGAGGCTCACCTAATACAACATTCCAATGCTGCACTGACTGTGGGAGGCTCACCTAATACAACATTCCAATGCTGCACTGACTGTGGGAGGCTCACCTAATACAACATTCCAATGCTGCACTGACTGTGGGAGGCTCACCTAATACAACATTCCAATGCTGCACTGACTGTGGGAGGCTCACCTAATACAACATTCCAATGCTGCACTGACTGTGGGAGGCTCACCTAATACAACATTCCAATGCTGCACTGACTGTGGGAGGCTCACCTAATACAACATTCCAATGCTGCACTGACTGTGGGAGGCTCACCTAATACAACATTCCAATGCTGCACTGACTGTGGGAGGCTCACCTAATACAACATTCCAATGCTGCACTGACTGTGGGAGGCTCACAAAACCAGGAAAGCTGCCACATACAGAAACAAAGGTTATGGACCACCAGAAAATGTACTCTAGGCAATAATTCTTTGGATTTCTGTTTTTAACATTTTTCTGCCCCTTCAAATTCAATGCTGAAATAACTCATCGCCTTGGCATGCAGATCAAGGGCTCCAGAAAAAGAAAATCCAATACTGTTTCTCATTCAGGACACTTGCAGTAACTATTTTGAGGGTTCCATGCCAAATAAGTTCATCAGCATCTAAGGTGAAATTAAGAAATGCAGGCAGAACATTTTCAAAGACAATAATGCATGAAATCCTCCTTGTGCAACACAAAAAAACATGCTTATCAAACTAATACATTGTAACCGATTCTAAACATGGTACAAAATACATCGTAGGACAATTCAAATTTCAAAAGAAAAGTGTAAAAATTGACCTTTTGCCCATTTGGCATTGACGCTTCCGTCTGCAAGATGACCTTGCAATCTTGAGTTCATGCTGAAGCTCCCCAAAATACATTTCCTTCAACTACTGCCTTATCTTTTATCTGAATCACAAATACAAAAGTTCTGCAATCGGTGAATGCCTCAGAAACCATACGTGAACCACATCTACAAATTTGACGAATGACCACTTCCCCAGTGCATCCAAAGGACAAGTTACCACTAGTTTTCATATGTCTCATCACTCCTACATACACTTTACTGGCTCCCCATCTCTCAGAGGATAGATTATATACTTGCTATTTTGTGCTTCAAGGCCATCGACAACACCGCACAACACGCTCTTACAGAAATTCTTGCAGTCTACACGCCCTCCAGATCTCTACGCTCAGCTGCTGACTCTAGAATGCTCAAGGTCCCTCGCTGTAATAAGAAAACTCAAGGACAGCGTGCCTTCTCCTATATCGGACCTGTAACCTGGAATAGTCTCCCTCTCTCAGTCCGTCATTCTGACACTCTGCCTCAGTTCAAAAGTGCTCTAAAGACCCACCTCTTCCGATCCGCCTTTCCCGCTGAGCTGCTTCGCCTTACTTGACCTGGCCTGCAAGCGCTGTGTATATTGTATAGTTTGTTCTATTGGATCTTATTTTTTGTTTTTTGTTTATGTGTGTTGTGTGTGAGTTTTTTTGTGGGAATGTGGTGTTGAGTGGTTGTATGAGTGTTGATTCTTTGAATTGTAAACGCCATGAGCTTGCCTGTCAAGGGAAGGTATGTGCTTATGAATAAACTATTATTATTATTATTATTATTATTATTATTTACTGCACCATTCAATCCATAGGACAAGTAATCACTAGTTTTTATATGTTTTTACTGCAACATTCAATCCATAGGACAAGTAACCACTAGTTTTCAGATGTATTTACTGCAACATTCAACATAGAGACAGATGCACTTTTCAGTCAGGCCCAAAACTTTTAAATCAATATCACTTCAGTATGGCCCTAGCACGCTATAACGTAGCCAAGAACACATTCTGGTTAGTGATGGCAAGCACACAATTATATTAAAGAAGAAGAAGAAAAATCAACTTTCTCTAGAAAGACCCCTGGATTTGTTAATCTGCTGACATGAATCTTTTAAGAGAGAGAGAGAGAGAGAGAGAGAGAGAGAGAGAGAGAGAGAGAGAGAGAGAGAGAGAGAGAGAGAGAGAGAGAGAGAGAGAGAGAGAGAGAGAGAGAGAGAGAGAGAGAGAGAGACAGAGAGAGAGAGACAGACAGACAGACAGGCAGAGACAGAAACAGACAAACAAGTCAGTATGTACCTCTGTAAACAGAGCAAGTGTCATAGCCCAACTGTAAAATTCAAAATGTCAAATAATAACACATGAAAAGCAAGCAATCCAACCTCAAACCTTTAACAATCTACGTGGCAATGCATTTTTGGATAATGATACACTTCCCCATCATGGCAGCAAGGATACAACAAAATACTTCTTCCACACAACAACTCTCACCCATTAAAAGGTAAAGGTGTGGTTTTTTATAGCGACTTACACCCTTTGTCTGGGTCTCAAACCGCTTACACTTTCCCTTAATTCCCTTAATTCACAAGTTACATTGTGCTGATCAATCACTAGTCTTGAATGAAAATCTTACTCCTCCACTATTTAAAACATACTGCAAATAAAGACTAACTGTTATCAAAATATATCGTTTCCCGTTCTGAAATGCACACAATACAGCTGCTTCTTGATGTAAAAAAAATTGGTGGGGTGAAACTAATGCAATTATCCCATGAAAAAAAGTTATAAAAGATAACATTCAATATAAAAAAGGATATGAAATCAACCTCTTTACAACTGGTTGTCATCCAAGTCAAATCACCTTCAAGTTCCACTACCGGTTGTTGCCAAGTCAAATCACCTTCCAGTTCCACTACCGGTTGTTGCCAAGTCAAATCACCTTCAAGTTCCACACCGGTTGTTGCCAAGTCAAATCACCTTCCAGTTCCACTACCGGTTGTTGCCAAGTCAAATCACCTTCCAGTTCCACTACCGGTTGTTGCCAAGTCAAATCACCTTCCAGTTCCACTACCGGTTGTTGCCAAGTCAAATCACCTTCAAGTTCCACTACCGGTTGTTGCCAAAATGAGATTCAAAGGTGTTAGGACCCCCCAAAACAGAGATGCAGTCATGGTAACCCAACTGACCCCATATTTTTTGCCAACCCTAATTTTTATTTTGATTTTTAATGACCAAGCAAAGAAAGAGAAAAGACAGAAATTGATGGTAAACAACAAACAGCATTCTGTCTCATCTCCCCTGCCCTACAAGCACTCAGGAATTCCACAACTTATGTCTAAAAAGGCGTTTTGGGATTTATGTTCAATTTGGCCTCTTCTAAAAAGAAAGAAAAAAAGAAAAAGTTCAGGCCGAACTATCGACCTTTTTGCAATGGTGTCATGACCTCAACTTTTGTTGTTGAAGGGCTTATTTTCATCTGACACTCACAATGCCTCCAATGACCAAAAGAATTATTACCTTCCTGGGTCTGTACATACATCAAGAGAAACTTGACCTAAGCACAATGTAAAAACAGATAAAGGAGATTTGGGTCTACTAACCTACATCCATGCGCTGTTGACAGTTGCAGAGATTTTTTTCTGGGAAAAGTCTAAATTTCGTTTGGTAGTGGACAATGCTACTCATAAAAATAGCAAGCATCATAAAAAAATTACCATGCTCATGAATGTACATAATTTCATATATGGTAGCCTGACTGACTACTCTCACTATGTCCAGTTCATCCAAATGATTCCTGTTTTAAAAAAAATTCCATAAAATATAATGATTCCTCTAAAAATGTTATCAAATTTCAACAAGGATACACACAAATTATCAATATTATGCATTAAAAACCCTCTTTTTCACTACTGCAACACACCACTGCTACTAATACTAACTGGAGATGTATTGGGATCCTAACAAATGCTGTGATATTAAGAACAACATACATGCAGACAAAACATGCAGGAAAAAATAAAGATATGCATAAATTTTCATCATTAGGTTGGAATAGGGGGTCTGAACAAAATTCTTTGTGCGAAAACTGCATGTGTGCGTGTGTAAATTCTCTATCCACAAAGGATGGCTGGCTCCTTGACCACTTCAAGGGAAGTTGACATTGATAGGTCAATTGATAGACAAACAAGAAGGGCAAAGCCCATACGACTCACATGCTTGACCTTGACCTTTATATGACCTTGACCTTCAGGTGACCTTCAAGGTCAAGGTCAAACAACTAAACCTACCAATGACATCATACACAAAGAAATGCTTTACACATTTTTCCTACCAAAATACATGTGACCTTGACCCAAGGTCAAGGTCATCCAAGGTCATGCAACACAAAGCTGTTAATTCAAGACATAGGAAGCACAATGGTGCTTATTGGCACTTTCTACCATGAGATATAGTCACTTTTAGTGGTTCACTACCCCATTTTGGTCACATTTCATAAGGGTCAAAGTGACCTTGACCTTGATGATATGTGACCAAATGTGTCTCATGATGAAAGTATAACATGTGCCCCACATAATTTTTAAGTTTGAAACAGTTATCTTCCATAGTTCAGGGTCAAGGTCACTTCAAAATATGTATACAATTCAACTTTGAAGAGCTCCTGTGACCTTGACCTTGAAGCAAGGTCAACCAAACTGGTATCAAAAGATAGGGCTTGCTTTGACCTATATACCACTTGTAGCTAAGGTCGCCATTCTCAATAGCGTGGGAGAAAATTGGGAAAATGTGAAAAATGACTGTTTTTGAGACCACATTTATGGCTCCTGTGACCTTGACCTTGAAGCAAGGTCAAGTCACTATGTATGTTTTTTGAGGCCTTGTCATCATACACCATCATGCCACATTTGGTGTTGATAGACTTAATAGTCTCCGAGAAAAATCCAACGTTTAAGTTTTTTACGGACGCCCGGACGGACGGACGGACGGACGCCCGGACGACACGGCTCAGTACATAGACTCACTTTTGCTTCGCATGTGAGTCAAAAAACTGCATGCAAATAAAGGGTGGAAGAACTTGTGTGCCTAATTCACGAGTTCCCCAAAATTTAGGAGAAAGAAATTATGACAAAAAAACCTTAAAGTAGACTGAAACAGGAGCAAAGAGTTTCTTTTGAAATACATTTTAAAATATTAATTTAATCCCATTAAAACTTAAAAAAACAAAAAAACAAAAAACTCCCATTTTCCAACCCTCAAAAATCTGTCCCTTTCATTTTGAAAGTTGGGACGAAATCCCCCATCATAATACTTTGTACTCATTGACACACATTTCTTGTCATCCTTTCCAAATGAAAATTTGAAGAAAAAAAGAGTAAACTTTCTAGAATGTGAATTCAGATGAAAGACTCATAGATGGATGCCACTAAATTGCACAGCAGAGTACAAAGGACAAATAGATCTCACACACACACACACACACACACACACACACACACACACACACACACACACACACACACACACAAACACACACACACACACACACACACACACACACACACACATACACACACACACAAACACACACACACACACACACACACACACCACACACACACACACACACACACACACACACACACACACACACACACACACACACACACACACACACACACACACACAAAACACACACGCACACGCACACACAAACACACACACACACACACTCACACACACACACACACACACACACACACACACACACACACACACACACACACACACACACACACAAACACACACACACACACACACACACACAACACACACACACAAACACTCACACACACACACACACACACACACACACACACACACACACACAAACACACACACACACACACACTCAAACACACACACACTCAGACACACACACTCACACACACAAACACACACACACTCAAACACAAAGGCATAAAAAACACTTATTTTCTCTGATGCACATTAGATCTGCAACTGTGAAAAACAGGTCTGTGAAGCGTATCATTTGCAAAACAAAGAAAGCAAAGAAAAGATGTTTTGGATTGAAAAAGCTGAAAAACACATTTCAAGAAGAAACATTACTGGATTGTGCAACAAAATGTTTAATTCACATTTAGCAATCCATACAAAGCTTAATACAAACAATATATTTTCTCTTTCTCTCTTGTCTTTGTAAAAAATCCCTTGCATCTGTCCTGAAAACAACTTTGTATTGCACAGGTTTGCATGTGTTGTGATGGTTTGAGCCTAAAGTGATGAAAATACACTTTCTTGGAAGGGAAACATTAGCAGGGAAAAGAAATCATATGCAAAACATTATTTTAAAAAGATAATAATACTACTACTACTACTACTACTACTACTACTACTACTAATAATAATGATAATTTTTGTTTTAATTGTAAACAATTGAAAATAAAAATAAAAGAATAGTAGCAACAGTCATGGTTATCCCCCCATGCAGAGTACAGTCAGTATCACCACTGATGTTAAACACAAGAAAGGGTCAGTGGATGTCAACCAAATGCAGTAATTCTCATGTTGGCAGGCAGGGCTTGGAACAACACGAAAACTGTCTTCCTTTGAAAGTAACATGACATGGTTTACTATCTCAGAAGGGGTGAGGGAGGGATGCGTAGGAATGAAGTGGGAAAATGACATCAAGGAAAAAACTTATCTAAACTGTTCTCAAAAGTATTTGTGTTTTCGGTGATGATGTGCTGCTTGAGTGTACGCAAGTGATGAAGAAGCAACTGCGCCAATCTCCACCTGACATCTCAGACTTGAGCAAATACCCGACACGAGATAATAAATGAGTGGTCTGTCGCAGTCTTTCCCTGGTAATGGAGTATAAAACAACAATCCATCTCTTCTTCTAACACTTCTTATTTTCTGCAATCATCCCATTACCCCCCAAAAATTAAAAACCTAAACAAAACAATAGCTATTCCAGTTTCCACTGAGCACAAAATTCATTCAACATTTCCCCACTCCTCCAGTGTTTTGAGTGTCCCAGACAATGTCAAAATGACTTCTAGCATTAGACAAACCTAACCATCTGATCAAGTGATGCCATCATGACTATTTCCTGACCCAGATCTCAAACATCACAATTCAAATATGACCTGCACTGATGCTCTCAAACAAACAACTAAGATGGGTGGGGTGGGGTGGGGGTGGGGTGAGGGGAAAGCAAACACACACATGAAAAGAAATACAACGCATACTTTCAGGGAAGATAGGAAAACAGCAGTCATCCCGCACATCTTGCTGGCTTGCAAGTTCCTGTCTGCCTGTTTCTTCACAAAGTGCCATTTCAGGGAAGAGACCTCAAGACCCACGCCTCCCAGGGAGCCACAAAATGATTCAGAAGAGGGCAACAACAAAAGCATCATCTCCCATGAATTCAGGAGGACTTTGACACCTGACCCTAGGCTAACACTTTGTCTTTGAGCATGATCCATTCATTTATTTTGGGTGTACTATGAAGAATGCACAGTGGACCTTGCCACAAGGATTCGAGTAACACGACTAAGGGTTGGCTGGAGCAGAGTTCATCTTCTCTGAGCTCTGAATCTATGGCAATGTATTTGCAGCACGACATCAACAGGCATTTTTATGGACCAGTCAAAAGCCACAATGAACTAACCCTGGGTGTCCGTGCTGATTATGTATATGTACAGCATGCAATATTTGTGTGCGTGTGTTAAAAATTCACAGAGCAGTAGGCTGGGTGAGATGGTGTAGTGCAGAGGCAGAAAGTGGGAGATTTGTCAAACAGTCTTGTCATGCAAGTCTTCCACAGCAGCTGCTGAATCTAGAGCCACTGGTAAGGAAGGCTTCACTCAACTGATTCAACGCACCATGAAGAATTCACATTCTCAATGGTACGTTTGAGTCACTGACTGTAGAAAAAGGCTTCCAAATGCAGTTAATAATAAAAAATTACGTATTGTGGATATAAAGTGCTTATATTCATAACTCAAACAGCAGGATGTTAAGTTGTTTTTCCTTTTCCAAAGAATGGGAGAACCACAACAAGACAAGTGAGAAAGAACATCCAACAACTTTTTTTTCTGTTTAGTAGATTTGCTGCTTTGCAAAAACTCCAGAGATTTTTTCTCCAAGTGAAAATTCCGGCAAAGGACAGTATAACATTACACACTCATCCATGCCCGATGTGAAACATGCACCTTCTCAGACATCGCACAAGCACACGTTTGCTCAGTGACAGAATAGAAACTAACAAAATTCTAGTAGCACCTGGACATTTCTAGAATCTTTAAACATTATTTCTTTTTCAAAAAACCTCTCACGTCAGAAGCACCAAAGTCTCTGTGCATGATTGCTTGATAAAATCGCTGCATGGTTTTTACACTAGGAATAGGAAGTCTACGCAAGTTCTCCCTCCAGCAACACAGCCACAGCAAAATGGGGGGAGAGAAGTGCATTGTGGGGGATTAGACTAGCACTTGCTACCATCGGGGTTTTCTGGACGACTTATCTGTCCAGATCTTTTTCCACAGGAGCCTGCTCACGCGACAGACATCAAATCTATCGACACAACTTGCTGGTTCAGTGGTATTTGCAGGCAAAAAGGAACAAATCTACAGCATGGAGTCACATCGTCATCACATCTACACACAAACTTCCAGCCACACCATGCCCTGAGACAGCGTATTCCTGTGAGCAAGACAGTTCTTCCACAAGATGCAGATCTTTTGGCAGTCCTGCTCGACAGTTGGGCAACTTGGAAATTTCTCTAGGATACATTCACAGACTGTTTATTTCTTTGACAATTTTCATAGCAGTCCAATAAGATGTATACAGTCGACAGCAAAAAAATTTCTTCATCTTTTTCTTCTTCAGCATCCTCACATTCACTAAATACATCCTTTCTTTTGGTGTTGTTGTTGACAAAGTAAGGCCAATCAGAATGTAGTTCACTGAAGGCGATATCTGTTTTCCCCACTTGTTGCTTTTTTCCTTCTTCACGCTTCAGTTCAGTCAGGCAGTCGTCATGGAAACACGCACTTCCATCTGCTAGCAGCTGAAGTACCAGACGATCTGATTCATGCTGGTGGCATTCCACATTGCTGTACAGAATATCACAACTTCCTGGGACCACTCATTTCTTTTTAGTGTTGGCAGGCAGAGAAATGGAAGCAGATCCACAGAGAAGATTTATGTACAATCTGGACAAACCATGATATGTCGACATCACAAACATGTCCTCTTGCCCATGACTGATTACCCAAATCTCTGGCTGCTGTAGCGTTTTCTTAGCGTGAGACTGGGTGCCTGAGAGAAGATCATCTCGATTCTGATTGGTAGGCAACACAATTCCAACACTTGCAGAACGCAAACTGGCGCTTTCAAGAGTTCCAGAGACGGTCATTTGGCAGCTGGGACCCCGACATTTGAACCAACACCACAGTCCAACCGAGTCCTGAGCAATCCGATGCCCTCGGCATGTCCTTCTTTCATCCATAGCCTGACTCCACACCCTCTCAACACCACTGGAAACCTGAACAACTCTACAAGCAAGAAAATCAGGGGCTAATCAACTGTAAAAAAAAAAATCACAGGATTGCCAAAACTGAACTCAGTAAAACAACAGACCGAGAACATCAGGGACTTCTGAAGAGTCCGTCGGCTCCAGGTAAAAAATTGTAACTACTGCAGCGAATTCCTTTGTGGTTCACAGCTGGGGATGAAAATGCATCAGAGCTGCTGGAAGTTATCAAACTAACTCTGGAGAACACTGAAGCAGTTCGCTCCAGGTCATCACACTAACTCTGGAGAACACTGAAGCAGTTCGCTCCAGGTCATCACACTAACTCTGGAGAACACTGAAGCAGTTCGCTCCAGGTCATCACACTAACTCTGGAGAACACTGAAGCAGTTCGCTCCAGGTCATCACACTAACTCTGGAGAACACTGAAGCAGTTCGCTCCAGGTCATCACACTAACTCTGGAGAACACTGAAGCAGTTCGCTCCAGGTCATGGAGAACACTGAAGCAGTTCGCTCCAGGTCATCACACTAACTCTGGAGAACACTGAAGCAGTTCGCTCCAGGTCATCACACTAACTCTGGAGAACACTGAAGCAGTTCGCTCCAGGTCATGACACCAATGGAGGAACCCCCAGCGACCTCTAACCCCGCGGCACATTCAAGCGGGAAATTCAGCGGCAAAGACGGTCTGTCCAGAAGTCACAGCAACTCATCATCAGGAAGCATCAAGTGCAGATTCAGAGGTCACAGCAACTCATCATCAGGAAGCATCAAGTGCAGATTCAGAGGAAGGCGGCCAGGAGACCACTACCGGAGAAGGGGCAGCTTCCTGAGGCTTCCACGCACACGCACACACTCTCCAGTTCCATTCTCTGAGACCCTGTTCCTCCTTCTTTCACATCCTTCACTCCACATGCACCTATCTGTCCTTCACAAACCTCAGCAACACCCCTTCCACCACCGATGTCCAACCAAGAGATTTTTTTTTCTATCCATGGGGCACAAGTTCCGCAGCAAGCTGGGTTGGGAACAAGCAGGTTGGGCAAGACACAAAGCGCAGCCAGGGTTGTCCATCATTGCAGGGCCTTCCTGATGTCCCCGCGCTTGGCAGCCAGCCGCATCACCTCCTGGTACTGCTGGTACAGATGCCCCATGTCTGAGGGTCGCACTCGAGTGAAGGTCGGCTGTGGAACTGGCTCGTTGTCATAGAGACGGGAGATGATGTCCGACAGCTTGTCCTTCTTCGTTTCTGTAATGAATGGGGAGGGCTCATGCAGGTGAAAGTAGTACATGACTGTAATGAATGGGGAGGGCTTGTGCAGGTGAAAGTAGTACTTGAATGGGGAGGGCTCATGCAGGTGAAAGTAGTACTTGAATGGGGAGGGCTTGGTGCAGGTGAAGGAAGTAGTTTTACGTCGACTGCTACTGAGAATGCGGCGAGGGCTTGTATGCCAGTGTGAGGAAAGGATGCCTTCAGTAACTTGATATGGGGAGCGGTCTGCTGCAGGCTTGACAAGTGAGCGTAAGTTTGGAACGAGTCTCCGCTCTTTTTCCTCCTACCCTACTCGTTGCAACGCATTTCGTTGTTTCGTTGTGTGTAGAGGAAGAACTATCTCTAAGGGTCACCATCTCCTTTCACCTGCACCACACCGAGACCTGTTCTTACCCATCTATGTCTATAGGATACACTCACTTGTCATTCCTGGGTCGACAAGCTTGGCCTTCACTCGCCCATTCATCACAAACTCATAGCTAACGTCAGCTATCTTCCCTGCATCAAAGCGCCGCTCACCATGTTCATCCAGTTTGAAGTACTTTTATTCCGACTTCCTTGCGACAAGCTCTCCCCATTTCTAAGTACTGTACTTCTCACCTGCCACAAGCCTCACTGTCCCTCCAATGATATTACTACCAGTCAGTACTCACATTCACTTTACTACCTGCCCTATCTGAGTGCCCTCCCCATGTGGATCGGAGTTTACAGAAACGAATGTAAGCTGACAAGTCCTACGTCCGGATTACATGACATACAGTGTCCTCGTTCGTCTATGCGATCAATGACACCAGTTCCACAGCCGACACACTTCGACATCGAGTGGACCCACTCAAGTTTGCCTCGACTCACAGACCATGTGGGGCACTCACTTTGATATCCAGCGGTGCCGTACCCACGCGAGTGTGAGGATGCGGCGCTGTCGACTTGGTACAAGGCGCGGGGACAATTCAGGAATCGGCCGCCTGCACAAAAGGGGTTGCTTGCACAAACCCTACGGTAAGCTGTGTGTGCCAGACGACTTTGTGGAGTATCTACTGTCTTTGGTGCCCGAACCTTGCTTTCGTATCTTATCCCAACCAAGCGATGGACGTGCGGGACAGAGTCCTTGGCTGGCGACCCATGTGGCATAGAAAAAAAAAAAATGTGCTCATCTTGGTGTTGTGTACATCGCGTAGGTAGCGAAGGGGGTCGTGCTTGGAGGTTATTAGTGAAGGACAGCTATAGGTTGGTCATGCTGAAATGAAGTATGAGATGTGAAAGGGAAGGAGGAGTTACCGCGTGTCTCAGAGAATGGTAACTGGAGGTCCGAGTGTGAGTACGTGTACGCACGCTCGGAAATTGGCCTCAGGAAGCTGCCCCTTCTCCGGCGGGTAGTGGTCTACTGGCCGCTCCCTTATTACTCGAAATGTGTGACTGACACTGATGGCTTCGCTGATGATGGAGGTTTGCTGGTGTTGAGCCTCTGGAATGCTGCTACATGTTGGGCTTCCTGATGATGCTATGTTCGTCTTGCTGAGACTTCTGGGATCAGTGAGACAGTCTTGCCGCTGAATTTCCGTGCTTGAATGTGACTTGGGAGCTATGGAGGATCCGGATGGGTGGATGTCCTCTCCATTGGTTGTTGTCACGGACCTGTGGATGCTGGGGACAGACTGGCTTCCAGTGTGTGTCTGACCTAGCAGAAACCGCTCTCGCTAGTGCATGCAACCTGGGCCACCCATTGGTGAATCGGCTGCCTTCAGTCGATTTTCCATCCATGAGTTCAGTGTTGATCTACCATGGACTGGCGAATCCTTGGCTTTCAGTGTAACTCCATTGAACCTTGGAGCCGAACTGCTTCAGTGTGTGCTATTCTCCCAGAGGGTTAGTGGGGATGAATATGGAGCGGAAACTGTGTGCAGGTGTTATCGAGTCTAGGGTGGAATAACCTGGAAGCGAAACTTATGTCTTTAAAGCGCAGTACTAATCACAATGTAGTTAGTTAAAATGTGATCGATAACCTTGGTATGCAGAACTGCTGCATATGGTGTTCTTCCAGCATGTTTCAGTCGTTATGAAAACATGACTTATGGAGCGGAACGATTTCCTGTATGTTCTACCACCGAAGGTATGTGTAGAGTGACCTGAGACAAGCGAAACTGATTTCAGTGTTTCTCCAGAGTTAGTTTTGATCAACTGACCAGCAGCCCTGATGGCATTTTCATCCCACTAGTAGTAACACAAGCAAATGCCACACTACCGCCTGCACACTACCGTCAGCTCGTTACACTCGTTTTTTTTGTTGCACTGAGATGCCGACGGACTCTTCAATAAGTCCCTGATGTTCTCGGTTGTTGTTTTTAGTGCGTACGTTCAGTTTTGGGCAGATTGCCAGTTGCGTGGGATGTTCTTTTTTTACAGTTCCATATAAGCCCTTGATTTGTCTTCTGACTAGTACGGAGAGTTAGTTCACGAAGGTTTCCAGTGGTCATTGTATGAGGGTTCTGCGGGAGTAGGACTCTATGTGGAGTGCTGACTAGGAAGGCACATATGTAATCGAGACGGGCATTACGGGAGCACGCAGCAGGAGAATCTCCACAGATTGCCCCCCCAAGCTGGGGTGCGGTGGTCAAATTAGAGGGGTGCCAGCTGCAGAAATGACCGTCTCTGGAACTCTTTGAAAGCCGTTCCAGTATTGCTCGTCTGCAAGTGTTCGTGACGTCTGTCGCTTGTCTCTAAGCCAATCAGTAGAACGTGGCGCATTGATCCCGAAATTCGCTTATTCGGCACGTAGGCACCCAGTCACTCGAACGATAATGGGACAAACGACAACATTGCGCAAGACACAGCCGATTTGGGTAAATTTCGAGTCGGGCATGGGGCAAGAGGGACATGGTTAAGTGAGTCGGGAATATACCAATGGGTTTTGTACACAGATTCGTAATAAATCTTCGTGCTGGCGATCTGCTTAAACTTTCCCTCTGCTAGTCCACAACACTAAAAAGAAATGAGTTTGGTCCCGGAAGTTGTGATTTCTGCTACAGCCAATGTGGCAATGGGCCACAGCATGAATCAGATTACTGGTACTCAGCTGCTAGCAGATGGAAGTGCTTGTTTGCAGGACGACTGCCTGTGACTGAACTGAAGCGTTTGAAGAAGGAAAAAAGCAACAAAGTGGGGGAAAACGATATCGCCTCATGAACTAACTTTCTGATTGGCCTAAATTTGTCAAAACAACACCAAAAAGAAAGGATGATATTTAGTGAATGTGAGGAGCTGATAAGGAGGAAATGGATGAAAGAAAGATAGAATATGTTTGTTTTTTGCGTGTTTCGACAACATGATATACCTCCTATTAGATGCTATGAAAATGTTACATCTAAAGAAATGTTAAATCAGCTGTCGAAATGTATCCTAGAGAAATTTCAAGTTGCCAACTGTCGAGCAGGACTGCCTCAAAAAAGATCTGCTCTCGTGGAGAAGAGTACAAACTGTCTTGCTCACAGGAAATAAGCTGTCTCAGGGACATGGTCGGTCTATAGTGGCTGGAATGCTATTTGTGCTGTTAGGGAGTGGTACTGACGATGTGACTCCATGCTGGTGTAAGATTTTGCTTATCTCCTTGGTGACTTAGACGATATAGTTAATACCACGTGAAACGAGCAAAGTTAGTGTCGAAAGACATTAGTGTCCATAAGATTAGTGCTTCTAAATTTCTTATGTGGTCGAAATTTGGCCACTTCCTATAACAGATATATTGGGGGACAATTCTATATGAGCATGGATCCTGTAGGAAAAATACGATCCATTGTGACACAGATAAGTGCTGTCCATGAATTTAACCACGCACTGTCGGAGTAGGCAAAAGTGCTCAGTGCTAAGTGACCAGACATCGAATTGCACTTCCTCACTTCCCCCATTTTGCCCGTATGAAACGGCTTTGAAATGGTGGTTGCTGGAGGGAGAACTTGCGGTTAGTAGACTACTATTCCTAGTGTATAAAAACCAGTCGCACGGCCGAATTTTGTATCAGAGCCAATTCATGCAGCAGAAGGTGCACTTTGGTGCATCCGACGTGAGTATCGCGTTTTTTGAAAAATGAAAGCATATTGGTTTAAAGATCTTCTAGAAATGTTCCAGGTGCATGTATCTCGAAGTTGTTCGTTTCAAGTTCTATTACTGTCATCCCCCGAGCAAACACCGATGGCTTCTAGTGCAATGTCTTGATGAAACGGATTGGCTCGTTTCACCAAGGAGCTAAACAACCTTGACTGATGGTGTCCTCTTGACAGTGTGCTCTGCAGGTATGCTGTCCTCTGCAAGGGGTTGTCTCCTGCAATGGGATGAGTGTTCATAATGTATACTGTTTCCTTTGGCACCGGGACTTGTTTCCACTTCGTCGGTTGATTAAAAAAAAAGAGTTTGTCTGGAGGTTTGCCAAAGCAGCTAAATCTACTACAACGAAAAAACATAAAAAAGGTTCGTTCGGAATGTTCGTCTCACTGCTGGTTCGGCTTGGGGGTTTCTCCCATCTCTTTGCGAAAACGGAACAATAATCGACAAACTCAAAAAAGCATGCCTGCTGGTTCGGAGTTTAGTGTCACATAGAATCTGCAGCTTTGATATCCACTTTACAGGGGTAATTTTTTAAAATCATTCGCATTGGGAAAGCATTTTCGACAGTCAGTGACGCCAAACGTGCCATTATTATTATTGGTGTTTGCTATTTTTCATCAATCTTGGAAGTATGTTGATCTGCCGGTGTGCTGTCCTACTTGAAATGTCGTTGTCTCTTGGAGGAACGTTAATAATTCTTCATTGGTAGCGTTGAATCAGTTGAAGGTTGAGGTGAAGCCTTTCTTGTTACCACTGCCTGCATTTCTGAGACTTCACGCAAAGCTGTGCGGTGTGTGAAGGTACTCTGTCACGACAACGGAGAACTGTGTTGAAAATCTCCCACTTTTCTGCCCGGCAGCTTACACCATTATCTCCACCCCATGGACCCTGTGATTGCTCTTGTGAACTTTTTAACCACTACTGCACTCGAACTCAAGTTGCGATGCTGTGTACATATACAGAAATCAGCTACGTGGTACACCCACGACGTTTAGTTCACTTTGTGTGGTTTGGACACGGTCCATAAAAATGCAGCTGGCTGATGTCGTGCCTGCAAACTTGCCATAGATTCAGAGCTCAGAGAAGTTGAGACTCTACACACACCAGCCTAACCGTTTTAGCCGTGTTACAGTCAAACCACTTGTGGCAAGGTGGTACCACACATGAAATTCTTCATGAGGGTACACCCAAGAATATAAATGGCAAATGGACAATGACTCCAAAAGCCAATGTCATGGTTTGGTTTTAGTAGCCTGTATAGAGGGTCGAGGTGTCCAAAGGTTCTCTCGTGCAATTCTATGGGAGATGATCCTATGCAGTTTTTTTTTTTTTTTTGGGATTGCCAACCCGCTTTCTTGAATGCATTCTGTTGGCTCTCGCCTGTGGAGGCGACGAGGTGTTGGGGTCTTAATTCCCTGACAAAAAAAATGGCACCTTTTGTGAAGGATACAGGCAATTCACAGGGAATCTGCTGCAAGAGCCAGCAAGATGGGCGTGGTAATCCGATCTGACTGTTTGTCTCACTATCTTCCCTGGAAAAAGTGACAGATGTGATTGTCGGTTCTGTATTATCTCTATCTCCATGTGTAGTCGTTTGTTCGCTTCCCCCCACCCACCCCCCCTCGCACGACACCACCCCCCCCCGATCCCATCTTAGTTGTTTGTTTGGATGTGAGCGCATCAGGCAGTGTCACTATATTGTACAGGTGACAAAGTGTGTTTGAGTTCTGTGGTCAGGACAATAGTCACCATGATAGCCATCACTCGGTGACAGATGGTATTGTCAATGGTTTGGTCTCCATGTAAGAAGTCATGTTTTTGACGATTGTGTCTGGGGCCAGCATCACAAACATGGACGGAGCTGTGTGGAAAGTGAGACAATGAAATGTTTGTTGTTCGACTGACTCCAGTGTGTGCAAACCTGTGCATTAGATAAGTGTGTTGTATTGTTCACGCTTTAGTTTCTTTATGAATCTTAATTTGTGGGGTGTAAGTGATGAGCAGAGATTGCAGAAAAAATAATGGAAGTTGTCTCTAGAACGAGCAGAAGGAGACGATGGATTCTTGTCTCTCGTTTTGTTGTGACATCACCAAGATTACCATGGGGCGGTAAAGACATTGCTTGCGGACAGGACC
>JAWQFJ010015659.1:0-2500 GCA_034096865.1 Theodoxus fluviatilis
AAAAGCATTTAAGGAGGGCGCGATGGGAGACGAGAGCGCACACGACATTGAGGATGTTAGAGCGAGAAGATACATGAGTGTGGAAAGTCCTCCTTAGTGAGGAGTGAGTCCTGTACGGCATTGCATTGTGCAATAGAGTGAAGTTGTAACGGTAATGCTGATCACTGATTGTCATCGCTGTGTCTCAACCAGTGGCGGGAATAAGTTGTTTCGAAAACGACCACTGTATTTTGTGAACTTCGACTTCCCGGTGCAAGCTAGGAGAACCCTCGTGTTAACAGAACTTCGCGAAAGAGACAGTGGCAACAGTTACATCCAACTTGGGGTTCCTCCCGTTTAATGGAATGTTGCGGGTCTCAGTGTCCTGCCTCCCTGCGGGCTGAGTGGAAGAGGACGCCATCCCCTGCATGGATCTCTGTAGTCGTCCTATAGGATTCTCTCTGTCGTCTGTCCAAAAGGGCACATGACAACTAGGTACATCGGCCCCGTTTTCCGTGCTGTGTACTTTCTGGCTGATTTCTCCCTCACCATGATTGTGTCGTTTGGCGAAAGTATGTTCCTCGAGGAGACGATTGCGTCCACACAGAAATGTTATTTTCCAGGACTTGCACTCCTGCACTTTATCGCTATAAAATTTGACGTCTACGAAGGTAAAACGTGTTTACCCTCGTGAAAAAATCCACCTGCAGAGTGTATCGATAAACTTTATTCTCGCCCATTACAAAAGTATAAGTCTTCATTGGGTATGAGCGCGTGCATGGACCACTCACGGAAAAAAGACAATCATCCGCGTGTCCCCCAAAAGACAAATGACTTTTAGATAACAATAACTCTTTTTTCTCGCCGATTACAAAAGTATGTCTCCGTTAGATCTAAGCGTGTGTATGGACCACTGACGAAGAAAAATGATACTCATTCCAAAGGAACACAACTTTTTGAAAGTTTTTGTCAGTCGCTTATGCATAAAGGATGATGACAACTATATCCTCACAACGGGGAAGAAAAAACTCTGGGGACACATACTTTGTCATAACTCTGATGAATCGCATGAAATTCTAAGTTTTGCAAGAACTGCCGCATTCCTTGTTCATTAAAGTACAACAATGACCCTGGGAGAGATGGCAGTACAAGAACATATGCGTCTTCCAATGATAAGCATCTTCCTTTACAAATTCCATGCATACACTGCTTCTTGAAAGTAGACGACTTATGATGCTCTTTTCCCCAGTAGAGATGCACATACACAAAGACGCACATGCACATATTTACACTCACAGCATGCCAACACACACACACACACACACACTCGTACACGCATAAGCACACACGCGTACGTACTCACACATATGCACGCGCGTGCGCACGCGCACACTCACAGATCACACCACAGAATAGTTGCTCTTTGATTAAAGGAAGATGACAGTGACGCCGGAGTTCATACGCAGCCACAGCCTTCAGCAGCGAGGGCGGGATACAGCTGTTCCTTCAGCAGCGAGGGCGGGATACAGCTGTTCCTTCAGCAGCGAGGGCGGGATACAACTGTTCCTTCAGCAGCGAGGGCGGGATACAGCTGTTCCTTCAGCAGCGAGGGCGGGATACAGCTGTTCCTTCAGCAGCGAGGGCGGGATACAGCTGTTCCTTCAGCAGCGAGGGCGGGATACAGCTGTTCCTTCAGCAGCGAGGGCGGGATACAGCTGTTCCTTCAGCAGCGAGGGCGGGATACAGCTGTTCCTTCAGCAGCGAGGGCGGGATACAGCTGTTCCTTCAGCAGCGAGGGCGGGATACAGCTGTTTCTTCAGCAGCGAGGGCGGGATACAGCTGTCCCTTCAGCAGCGAGGGCGGGATACAGCTGTTCCTTCAGCAGCGAGGGCGGGATACATCTGTTTCTTCAGCAGCGAGGGCGGGATACAGCTGTTTCTTCAGCAGCGAGGGCGGGATACAGCTGTTCCTTCAGCAGCGAGGGCGGGATACAGCTGTTCCTTCAGCAGCGAGGGCGGGAGGCTACAGCTGTTTCTTCAGCAGCGAGGGCGGGATACAGCTGTTCCTTCAGCAGCGAGGGCGGGATACAGCTGTTTCTTCAGCAGCGAGGGCGGGATACAGCTGTTCCTTCAGCAGCGAGGGCGAGATACAGCTGTTCCTTCAGCAGCAAGGGCTGGATACAGCTGTTCCTTCAGCAGCAAGGGCGGGATACAGCTGTTTCGAACTGATTGACGCTGGTGTGCGCTGTCTTTGCATACTTCGTTTGCTGCTACGAGCACGTTAACGTGATCTTTAATATGTGTCACGCCCTGTTTAATGACCTGTCTCCGTCTCTCTCCCTCTGTCTCTGTCTCTCCCTCTGTCTCTGTCTCTCTCTCTCTCTCTCTGTTTCTCTCTGTCTCTCTCTCTCTCTGTCTCTCTCTCTCTGTCTCTCTCTCTGTCTCTCTCTCTCTCTCTCTCTCTCTCCTGCCAAAGCAGGCCTATTTAATGGTATTTAAAGAAAACGAATGTGCAAAGTTTA
>JAWQFJ010015669.1:0-17500 GCA_034096865.1 Theodoxus fluviatilis
TCCATCCATCCATCCATCCATCCATCCATCCATCCATCCATCCATCCATCCATCCATTCATCCATCCATCGGTCCATCCATCCATCCATCCATCCATCCATCCATCCATCCATCCATCCATCCATCCATCCATCCATCCATCCATCCATCCATCCATCCATCCATCCATCCATCCATCCATCCATCCATCCATCCACCCATCCATCCATCCATCCATCTCCCCTGTGTAGTGGGTAAACGGAGTTGGTTGAACTAGCAGGATGAATGGTTTGATGATTGCATGTGCTTATAGATGCAGATTTATATGCCTTTATTCCCTGTGGACTTTGTGAAGTAGAGGCTTAAACAACGTAACCTCACTGAGTCCTCTCCGGCGCTCATGTCTTCATTTCTCTGGTCTCTCCAGCTGTCATTCTGTTTTCTCTTTCTAATCTACTGTTGTTGTTTTTTTTGGTCATCTGACTTTCTTCTTCCCGTGAGGTTTCAAGTCAGGAGCTTTCTATGTAATGTTGGCAAGCCATTTTCTCTTCGAGATGAAGGAAGACATGATGTTTATAGAAATTTGTAGTCAATTTGCTATGAATTATAATGAATGCTTTTGAATATGCAACAGTGCTTCAGATTGTTGGCGCGCCCGCGCCATATGCGCATATTTTATCAGAATGGCGCGTTACTTTCAATGTGTATGCGCCAGCCGGGCACGTAATAAAAATCGCCAACTTGTATCGTTCCTCGGTCCGTCTGTCACTAAGCCACACCAAGCACATGTGGCCACACCACGGAGTACCAAAACCGACGCCAAACTGCTGCTTTGCCTAGCAACGATGCATCGCTCTGTGTGATTGGCTATCAGCCAGCAGACAACCAATCAGCGAACATCTATCAGTTTACCTTGCACAGACTCGCACACGTGTGCGGAATCAAGATGCCACCGAAGAAAAGGCTTAGAAAAGAAACTGAAGAAAACCAACGTCAGTTGACGTTGCCTTCAATGTTTTGCAAGAAAAAAGCAAGCGGTAACTGTTTAGTTTTTATCTCTTACTAGCTCCTTCCAAAGCTGATATCCATGTGGAGCAGTGCAAGTCCAATCTGAATCACCTGGTTGACAACCCAGACAATTGTCAACACCTGAGTGCACTGAAACAGGACTTTGATCTCAAAGAAAAGACCTACAAGCAGTGTAAAATCACCGTTCTGGTTCAGAATGACTCCTCTACTCTGCTGCCCTCATTTGTAGAAGAAGTTCTCTCCAATTTGGATAAGAGATTTCCTGATGCGGAGCTGCTCCAGGCATTCAACGTACGTTCTAGCTATGAGGCCGATTTCATTTGTTGACAAGGACAAGCTGGATGAATGGGGCATGGAACAAATGGAGAAACTTCTTCAACAGTTTGCTGACGAGAAGACCCACCTCTGGGTCTGCGAGGGCCAGAACGGCTCACTGAAAACTGCTCAGCCGTTCATCAACAGAGACGAGACTTGGCAAGAATGAAGGCTGCTCAAGAGAACAGTTCTCAGTGAACACTTTCCCAGAGATGATTTCGTCACCCTTTGGCAGATGATCGCCAAATTCTACCCTGCAGCTGATGAATTTCCAAATTTAAAGAAGCTGACAGCTGTGGCCCTGACCCTGCCCATCCACACAACAGACTGTGAAAGATCGTTCTCTGTGCAAAACTACGTCCAAACACAGAAGAGGAGAGCACTCTCTAGCACACACTGTGACCAGCTGATGATGGTGTGCATTGATGGACCTATCTTCCAGGACATGCTCTTTAACCGTGCAGTGCAGGTGTGGGCGGAAAGTCGCAACCGCCACCTGTTCAATAAGAACTAAGGCATGAGACTGTCCTAGGTCCTATTGATGGAGTTATTCAGAAGGAAATACTGTGGACTGTTGTGTATTTGTGTGTAATTTTCTGGATGGCAAAAAACAAGTTGAGACTAAACTCTTTGGACTCGCTGCAACATTTTTGTGGTGTGTATGTGTGTAGAGGAGTGATTTTGTGTTGTGTTTGACTGGTTGAAGCAGATCTCTGTTAGATTTCATTGTGTTAGTCCCTAAAACCAAGTTTGTTTAAACAAAACATCATGCTACCAAGAAAGAATAGAGTGGGTTTTGAGTGATCGTGACTCTGTGTCCACAGAACGAAATGTTAAAAGAGACAATAAAACAACTGAAAGACACACAGCTTGACATGTGTTTGTCTATTATTTTATTTTTTGCTTTTTTAATTATTCATTTGTGTGTGTATGGGGGGCTGGGGGCTGTAGGGGTGTCATGTGTGGGGTGGAGGGTCATTCTGTTTGAAGTGAAGGTTCGATTGTTAATGACCCATGTTTTTCAAAATTGACCCATCATTTTGCCTGGCCATGGGTCATTGGGCCCATAAAGTCTAAAAACAATCTGAAGCACTGATGCAATAACAGAGGATAATTATTGTGGGGAAGTTGTCATGGGAATACATGAAAGAATTGTTCTTGAATGATAAAATTGTTCCAAAACGGAAATTTGCTCACATGCATTCATCCACATGCCTTTGCACATATTGAATGTAAAATCTAATCCGACCATCAATTATAATATGGAAAATATGGAGTACTGCGAAATCTCCTCAAGATGTAGTGATACAAGAATGCAGTCTTTGTAATGCTATAAACAACGCTTGTTGAAACCATGTCTTTTGACAGGCAGAGATGGGCAAGCTTGCTTTGGGGTTGGACGATGTGCGAGGCTCAGTGCCGTGGTTCTATCCCTGGGACGGGAAAAAACCTGGGTTTATTTATACATCTTGACAATGTGGGATGTTATACTGGCTGCAACCCTGTGTCGTTAGCTTTGGTTCAACTTCTACAACGGGCCAAAGCAAAAAAGACCAAAAGTATTTACAGGAACTTCCCATCCCTTCAGACTTGTTTATAATATATACCAGTTCCTACCAGCCCACTCCCCAGTGCTCTCCCCTCTTGCATGAGTACACAGTCAGCCCCTCAGCCTCTACTTGCTTATTGAAACCATGTATTTGGACAGGCGGAGACGGGCGAGCATGCTTTGGGGTTGGACAATGTGCGAGGCACAGTGCCGTGGTTCTATCCCTGGGACGGGAAAAATTTGGGTTTATTTATTTGTAATGCTAAGCAGGATGGTTTCTGATCGTGTCTGTGATGATCCATCCTATCACATTTGTCTGTTCTTCAGGTACCTGGGTGTGACAACGGAAGTGCTGACCTCGGTGAAGAAGACTGAAGACAGCCTGAAGAGACTGAAGAAAGCCAAGGGGACGGAGAAGTCTGGGGGTTCCCATGGTATGAGTGATGATGACAAGATCAGACAACAGCTCATCATCGACATAGAAAATTACCTGTCACAGGTACAGTTCATTAATCCAGGCATGAGCACATCCACCGCTCATTCATCCTCATGACGGAGTGTGGAGGGAGATATGGATGCGTTGTCTTGTAAACACAGTTATTTTCTTCTCTGAGAGAATGGGCAGAACTGTTTCACATTCTTCTCTAATAATGCCGATTATCTGGGTGTCTTGCGAGAAAAGTCTCAGAACATTTATGGTCCGATTCTATGCAAAGATGATGCAGTTGTGTCCCCTTATTGCTGAATTGTCTCCCTTGGGATCGTGATTTAGGATCATTTCATGTTTTCAGCATTATAGTTGCATCACGCCTTAATTGAATACTTTGCATTCATCCACTGCAGATCCAGACATTTGGGGTGGAGCCATCCTCCATCGAAGGCTGCAGCAAACTGCAGGAGCTGAGTGTGGAAGCCAAGGCTGCCATGACTACAGCTTGAGCAGAAACTGCCAGGGAGAGGTTAGCATGTGGCACCCCACCACACCACAATCCACCCTTCCTGTCATTCCACGTCGTCCCTTGCCGCCGATCAAAGGTGGGATCTGGCTAGCTCCTCCAGTTTCCCTACTCACACTCATTGTTCTAAGTGTATTGACCACGTCAGACTGAGCAGTTAGCTCTTCCTGCAGTCCATCACCAGACCACCAGCTTTAGAACAACCAGTCTTACGAGGGAAATCTGACAGAGAACAGCTGTTGGTTGGCTGCCAGGAAAGTTGTCATTGGAAATACGGCAAGGGGAACAGGAAAGTAGTAGGGGACATTGTCACATACTGGTGTACCTCTCCCACCAGGACCTGGCAAACAGAACACAGCACCATTCCTTCTAAGGCAGTCTGACCTGTGGCCGACGGGCACAAGATGTAGCAAATGACTTACAGGGTGGTTGGGATGAAATTCATTTGTGATAATCTCAGATCCTTTCACCAGTTGTGATGCGTTGTTGTAAAAGTATCTGCCAAGACCTTGTTGAATCCCAGCATCTCCTCCAAAGACATGTTGCCTTATTGAAACATTCCACCCCAACCACATCTAGCAAACAAGGTAGAGAAATCAGGGGCATGTTGCTTAGCCTAGCTAGTTGGCAAATCATTTCTTGCAAACCAGGCCAAGGGAAGGTGGGCCACTAGGCAACGGCCAATCATCAATTGGCAAGGTGAAAGTCCAAGATAACAAGGCGCGAGAGTCAGTGAAGCAGTTGCTGATAGATGAAATAACTGACGATACAGACATCACAGCAGTTTTTGACTCACATGCGAAGCAAAAGTGAGTCTATGTACTCACCCTTTTCGTCCGTCCGGGTGTCTGTAAAAAACTTTAACGTTGGATTTTTCTTGGAGACTATTAAGTCTATCAACACCCAATTTGGTATGATGGTGTAGGATGACAAGGCGTACAAAAACATACACAGTGACTTGACCTTGCTTCAAGGTCAAGGTCACAGAAGCTCTTTAAAGTTGGATTGTATACATATTTTGAAGTGACCTTGACCCCGAACTATGGAAGATAACTCTTCCAAACTTCATAACGTTGTAGTACACATGTTATACTTTCATACTAGGTCACCCGTGTTGTCCGTCCGGGCGTCCAGGCGTCCAGGCGTCCTGCCGTCCGAAAAACACTTTAACGTTGGATTTTTCTCGGAGACTATTAAGTCTATCAACACCCAATTTGGCATGATGGTGTATGATGACAAGGCGTACAAAAACATACAAAGTGACTTGACCTTGCTTCAAGGTCAAGGTCGCAAGGGCCATAAATGTAAAAAAACAGCCATTTTTCACATTTTTCCAATTTTCTCTGAAGTTTTTGAGATTGGATACCTGACCTATATATGGTATATAGGGCAACGTAATCCCTATCTTTTGATACCAGTTTGATTGACCTTGCTTCAAGGTCAAGGTCACAGGCGGTCTTTAAAGTTGGATTGTATACATATTTTGAAGTGACCTTGACCCTGAATGATGGAAGATAACTCTTCCAAACTTCATAACATTGTAGTACACATGTTATACTTTCATCATGAGACACATTTGGTCACATATCATCAAGGCCAAGGTCACTTTGACCCTTATGAAATGTTACCAAAATGGGGTTGTGAACCACTAAAAATGACCATATCTCATGGTAGAAAGTGCCAATAAGCACCATTGTGCTTCCTATGTCTTGAATTAACAGCTTTGTGTTGCATGACCTTGGATGACCTTGACCTTGGGTCAAGGTCACATGTATTTTGTTAGGGAAAATGTGTAAAGCAGTTCTTAGTGTATGATATCATTGCTAGGTTTAGTTGTTTGACCTTGACCTTGAAGGTCACCTGAAGGTCAATTTCATGTAAAGGTCAAGGACAAGCATGTGAGTCGTATGGGCTTTGCCCTTCTTGTTCACTTTATAGAACATACCATGGTGACATCTTGAATGGCACAGAATTTTTTTTAAAGAAAAGAAAACAAACTGGGTTTAATTGTAGATAATTTTGTCTAAAATGTTGTGCTTCGATGCACTCCGGATCAATTCAAGGGACATATAACTCACAGAGTGGACATATGGTGAATTCATGCTCCTTTATGTATGCAACCAAAAAAAAATGTTGAATGTGTCCAGAAATAATCTATATACACACACACACACCTCAAAATCTATAAATGAACACTTGAGCAGCGTATATTTCCATGTCTGTACACTTTTCCATGCTCGGAATGGCAAACCCAATAGGCACAGTCTCCACCATTTTGCGGCTTCCGGGTCCCCACAGCTAGACATAGCTAAGTACTTCTAAAACTTCTTCGGCAAATATTGTGAGCAAGGCACTGTGGGAAAGTCACTGGCCTGGCATTCCTTGCAAGGTCCTTGCAGGATACTAGCGTAAGCAACGTGCCCCAGGTTTATTCAGTCTGTCTATTCACTGCACTTGGGTTCTAAATTGTAATATATTTTCTTATGGGTTAATTCTTGGGAACTACCTATTCTTTCCATTAAAAATTTGTAATTTGTTACTTTTGTTGCTCCTTTTTATTTTCATGAATATTGGATGGTAATCATGTATGTAAACAAGGTACATGCTTCATGGATACTTTCATAACTTGGCTGCTGATTTTCTTTTTTCCACCTGAGTAATAGATTATTTGTAACATTTGTTATATTGCATATATATGGGACTAATCTTTTGGCTCAGGACATGTGGAATGTTCAGTATTGTTGACTTGTATAATCAGTGAATATATTAGGTAGATTTGCATCAGTCTTGTTGTTTTCTTTAAAAGGAATATGTTGTAACTAATTTACTGTCACATAAGTGCACCAAATATAAGCATGAAACATGTTGCCAGGAACATCAGTTCTATGCTTCAATGTGTATTATGTTCTGTTGTGTTTTTTTTTGGAGTGGAAGTTGGTTAAATGCAATATCTGATTAAACCAGTGTGTTGATATCATTACTATGCACTATATGATCTAATAGATCAGATTTTAGCAGGGATGTCATTTCATTGTGGGTTAGGGTCAACACTGAGTGCATGATTATTCATAATGTGTCTTGGTTTAAATGGTTTATTATTCATCATGCAAACATGGGTTTTGATAAACTGGGAACAGTGGATCATATTTAGCTGGTTCACTTTGGTGTAGATGGAGCTGTAGGGCCAAATGTTTTCCTGAGTTATTGGTTTTGCGATAATCTACTAATATTTTGATTATATATCACTGACTTGCCATGGAAATAAGCAGCTAATTTGCTGGCTTGACGTAGACCTGATCAATATGCATAAAGAGCAGTCGGCACATTGACTGTCAGTGGATGTACACAATCTCATGTATTTTAGCATGGTTCCAATGCTGTGAACTGCACATTTGTAAAATAGTTATGGGTTGACAGATATTTTTCAGAAACATCTTGATTTGCAGTTGCCTTGTGTTGCCTTTGCAGTTATTTTGGTTTTCAGACTGTTTTAGTACAGCGCTTATGTTGAAATGTTTTGGTGTGATATGAGAACAATGATGAAAATGTGCAATAGGATAAGTATTTGTAGGTGATTGTGTGGGTGTATGAATGGTTTTCTAGGAGAATATATAAGATTAGGAGATGGATGGATGAATGGACAAATGCGTGGATGGATGGATGGATGGACAAATGCATGGATGGATGGATGGATGAACAAATGCATGGATGGACAGGTGATGGACAGATGCATGGATGGATCAATGAATCAATTGATGGATGGTTGGATGGTTGTGGAAAAGGGTGTAAATGATGGAGTAGTGGGAAGATGTGAGGTTATTTGAAAGTTACAACAAAGCATGATGGATGAATTGCTGCTGACATTGGAGAAAAACTCCATACTTTTTTACTTCATCTTTGATACATATGCTAGCATCTTTACAGCAGAATTCATATGGGGTCTGCTGCTCAGCCTCTGCTTTTTTTAATACAGGGCAGACTCGTGTTTCTTATTTATTAACATGTCTGTGAATTTTTTAGTGGTTTGTAAAGACTATGTCCTGAGAAATGTTAGTTGAAAGATCTGTTTCTATGACAGCTGAAATATATTCAACGATTATGCAGAGATTTCATTATATTTGGAAGCTAAGGAAATGTGCAATTTGTTGTTGAGTTGGTGCTTTTTAGAAATGCTTCCTCTGTTATTTTGTTTAATCATGATCATTCACTATGAAAGGCTAATTTCATTTGTTAGTAGGTCGTTTGGGATGTATTTATTGTAAGTAAACTAATTTTGGTACTGTATTTGTTTGCTTCAGTGATTGGTTGTGCCAACTTTGTTAACTATGCATCATTTATGACAGGGATATGAAAATGACATACTTGGGAATATTTGTAGACTGACTTCATTTTTTTCAAGAGGACTCATTTTTCCTGTTTGCAGATTATTTTCGCTGTGAAAATCTGATACAGTGGTTGCAGACATACTTGGGGGATGTGAATGCAGAATGTTGCTTGCTTTCAGAAAAGATGTGATGATGTCAGAGGGCATAGTCTTTTGAAGCAGCACTTCCTAATCTGTAATATAGCATTGTTTGCAACTTTTTGTCCATGAAATGTGTATAGTGTTGCTGTTATGGAATAGATAAAATATTTTTGTGGGAATTGTTGTTTTTGTTATGGATGAGTCACTTTATTTTAAAAATGAAGAAGTGGAGGCTGTCATGAAAGTTGTGGGAGTCTTTCTTTGAGTTTTTTTTTCTTTTTTGAAGAGGTGGGTTGGTGGAGGGGGCCTGTTGGAAGTGATGTGGGTACCCATTAGGCCCACCCACTCATCCATCTCTCTCTCTCTCTGTCTCTCTGTCTCTCTCTCTCTCTCTCTCTCTCTCTCTCTCTCTCTCTCTGTGTCAGTGTGTGTTTGTGTGTGTCTTCTCTCTCTCTCTTTCTCTCTCTCTCTCTCTCTCTCTCTCTCTCTCTCTCTCTGTCCTCTCTCATTCGTTCATTCATTCATTCATTCATTCATTCATTCATTCATTCATACAGTCACCACACCACACACAAGCATGCAAACCAACACCAGAGTCACAGTAAACTTGTGTTCATGTGAAGACACGATGTTTGCATGAGCAAACAAATGTACATGGAAAAGCTTGTGTGAGCAATAAGTGAAGTGGTTAACCACACATAGAATGCAACTATGTCTCCACCAGGATAGTATCTATGTCCTCGATTATTCAGGTTTTAGACTTAATGTACAAACACTGCTGACCTTACCCCACATGGCATGGAAGATGAACTATCCAGATGGTCGTTATTGCTTCCTGTTGGTAGCTCTGCGATTCAGGGTACAGATATAATTATGGCACTCACCAGACCTTCTAATCAGACGAGTCTGGAACGAAGTTTCCAGAGGGACTTTTTCAAAAGTGTCATCAGCAATCGAAGTGGCGATCGATGTAGGGTGATTGCGTCGTCAGACTTCTGTTGCATTCGAATGTCAACATTTGGAACGGTAATTGACGGAGGTATAAAAGTAACTGAACAGTCAAATGAGATTTTTCGCTACCGAGAGAAGTGCTACTAAGAAGAAAACAACAGCATTGAAGAACCAGAGAGAGGAAGGTGGTGGGGAGGAAGGAAGAAGAGATGGTAAGGAGGGAGCTGCAAGGCTACTAAAGGACGGGGTGCAGGAAATCGAATACAGAGGGCGCTACAGGGCGGCTTGGGATGTTTCCAAAGGAAACGACAGGAGCTGCAACACCAAAAGCAGTCACCATTCGGCATTCGTCTTCCATGCCTCGCTGGCAACTCTACAGCACGAAGGAAGTAGTCCACTATCTTCATCCAAGATAGGAAATGAAGTTTCTCGAATCTCCTTCACTACATACGAGAAAATAAAAGACTCTTTCCAACAATGTCGGCCCAACCAAGCGTGTTCTCTAAGGAACATGCGAATAAAATGGAGTACTTTCGTTCCACGTGACGTCGATATTTCCACGTGTTCGTTGTTGACCCGAAGACTTTATAGGGCAAAGGTCCTAAAGGTCATTGACGTGTATGTGACCTAGAGCGATCCCGTCCCACCCCCCTCTCCCCGATACCCAGATCAAAGATCGTGTATAGTGCCCAGATGTTCCGCACCCCTGCCCTCACCCTAAATACCTCCACGCCCTTTATCCTCCTCCAGTGTAACCTCGACAATAAGCCTGTGTTAACCGTATTCACAAGCTTGCCAATTTACATCCTCATCGAAAAGCGAATCAACTTGTGCACGTTTTCGATCATTTGTTAGAAGACAATCAATGCTGTTGTTGCGACTATCTCCGTCGCAACGTCGGTGTAGAAACGGGGGTTCTCCTGGGTTGTGCCGGGAAAACCAAAAGATCCAAATCTGGTAGTTATCTCAAAGAACTTTATTCGTGCACTTGTCTGTTCACTGCACTAACATTCACTGCAGTATCACAACTGTACAGCAGCACGTACGGTACCGCAATGCACCAGTGACTGACAAGGCTTCGCTTGTTTCTTGCTCTTCACTCTCGAGACAGGATCTAGGAGGACAGTCCTTACATGAGGACTCATTACTCTGCTCATGCGCTCTCACCCGTCTTCTGTGCTCTAATGCGTACACCCTCTCGAGTGCACTTCACTCAAGGGCACAAAACCCGTAGAGAACTCACTCCTTATAACGGAGCATTCAGCGTGGCTGAGACTATTGAATATAGTATATCTCTGTGTTCAGAATGATAATGGAGGACTTGCACTGTACATTCGCTTTCACCTCTCTCTCTCTCTCTCTCTCTCTCTCTCTCTCTCTCTCTCTCTCTCTCTCTCTCTCTCTCCCTCTCTCTCTCTCACACACACACACACACACACACACACACACACATGCGCGCGCACCCTGCACGCTTATGTATTTTTTGCAGGTTCCCTAGAATGTTCTACAAATGGCGAGAATACACTGGGCTAACACAAGGCATCGTCTCATGATAGATCAAAAGCCATTCCGCGTCAAAACTGGAAACCTCCACGATGCTCTAGCATTTTCCAGCACTTAACACAAACCTCAGATTGTGGAGATAATAAATCTTTTTTAAAATAAATGAATAATATGATACGTTTTCGAGATATTCCAGGCGGAAGATTTTTTTCCTTAATGAAAAAAGTCTGAAAATGACGTATTCTTCAGTCGATAGAGAAAACCCAGCATCTTAATTATGAACAGATAGTTTACTTCGCAGAGTTTTCTTTCAGCACACCATAAAATCAACAACAAAACCCAACCCGGTCGACGGCAGCGAAATGAAGCGACTGAAAAAAAGGTGTGATCAAAACAAGCAGCCGCCCAAACATCACAAAACAACAATTGGAAGGAGATGTGGCTGGGTGCCAATGGCCATCGACATAGTGGATTGAATACTGCATTATTTACTCCTCTGTTCTATAAATAGTCATAAGATGTTGTCCGCCTTTTCATCAAGGTATGCAGTCACGCTACACACCAACTTGGCACAATTAGTCTCGATGGCTCGATCACGTGCTGGACACATTTTGCCTTGTCAAAGATTCATTCGTCATCTTGTTTACTTGCTCTGGAAGAAGCAGTGATGTAAGCGCACTAGAAGGAGCCGGAAGACCGAATACGATAAATGCAGGTCAGACTTCGTGTTTATTCACGAGAGGTCAGACTTCGTGTTTATTCATGAGAGGCTGGTCATTCCGGTACTATGCAGTCAAGCTCCAGCGTGCATGCGTGTAAACAACACGACCTGAGCCGAGCAACAGTTCCACATAATCTCTAGACCTCAAGACTCTAATGCTGCTCTCAGATCCCTTCAACAAAACCCAGCGCTGGTATTGAGTAAGCTCACACGTCGAAGAGGAATTTTCCCTCACGTCATAAAAGATCTTTTACGTCAGCGCGGTGCATCTGCCAAGAGGTGCAGATCTTCAGCAGTCTCATTGCCGAGTTAGTTCTGCCTTGTTTCTGAAAATGAAACATAAATAGGGATTATCCCGTGTGCTCCTTCCGCTCGACCTCGTGCAAGTTCGGGTCATCAGGGTGCTGTACACAAATTTACGTCGTGGTCAAAAGTGTGGATAGAAGCGGTTTTTGACGTGATGCATGAACCGATCAAATGACTTGTCTCACTTCCCTAACAAAGAGTCCTGAGTTTGTGAATATCGGTGTATGTATATATAAAATAAAATGAGGCGATTTGGACAAGTACTCGTTGTTTCGATTGGGACATGGGTGTGGTAACCTCTTTGTTAAAAGGACGCTGACAATACAGGCCAAATGCAGCGACCACTTCCCAGATGGAGACCACTACTCAACCAGAAACCACAATGCAGTTAGACTCATTTTTTTTCTTCTTCACTTTTTACCAAAATAAACAAACAAACAGGAGTACTAGAGAGCACGCTGAGAGCGCAAACCTCCACCAAGGAAATGAAAACTACTCTCCCATGGCCTGTATGATTAATTCAGGCAGGATTTTCTGCTAGCCAGACCTGACGCTACGACGTTTAGTTCATTTAAAGACATAGTGTTTTGGGTTCATTCTAGTGGTTGAAAGCGTTTTCTCAGTGCCGATCGCGTACGACGATGTCGTCAATAGTTTGATGTCATCAGGATCTGTTTATAATTTTAATAGTTTTAATATCATTAGTTTGAACCTTTTTTTCCTCTTCATTTATTGTCATCGACCGATTGAGAATCGTAGTCTTTATCCAGCAGTTCTTTTCCTGGATTAGATTCACGTGATCTGTCTTCCAACCGAGCTCTTAGCAGGCAGCAAGTTATTGACCTGTTTTTCTTGTTAAAGGCACCTGAAAGCGTGTGAAAATCGATTAAGTTCAGCTTGTAAATAAGTTTGGGACCAAGCAAGCGCACTAATACCAGACCAT
Source organism: Theodoxus fluviatilis (assembly GCA_034096865.1). NCBI lineage: Eukaryota > Metazoa > Mollusca > Gastropoda > Cycloneritida > Neritidae > Theodoxus > Theodoxus fluviatilis. Next base: position 12,718 of record JAWQFJ010015669.1, read on the forward strand.
ACAGACATAACGATCTTATTCGCACAGCCGAGAGAATACGCTTTTGCTTGTCGATTGTCAGTGCAAACACGTGAATCAATCATTAGCTGAGAAGCGGTGACGATGAAGTCGAGAACAGCTCTCTGGCAGGGCCGGATCTAGGGGGGGTGCTGGGGGTGCTCGAGCACCCCCCCCCAAAAAAAAAAAAAAAAAAAAAAACCCCCGTGGCAGCCGGGAGTTGGGGGCGGGGGGGGGGGGGGGGGGGTGGTTGCTCAAATATGTTGATCTACTTCCCACCTCATCGGATATCGGCACACTTTGCTTGGTAGCAGAGACAGTATAGTTAGTAAAAAGCTTGGGAAGGAGGGGGGGGGGGGGGGGGGGGGGGTAAAAGATGCTGGGCCCAGATGCTGTACTACTCTCCACTTGGTATAAGCACACTCTACTTGGCAGCCAAGGTAGCTGGGGAGGGAGGGGGGGGGGGGGTGCTGCTATAATTAAGATGCCTTCCTTTTGCTACTCGCACAGACAAATCAAACCCGGGCAGAGACAGGAAGAATCTGTGACCAAACAAAAACTCTTGGAAATGACCGCACTGCCAGATTGCACAGATTTGCACCATTTTTCTCAAAATTTTCCGGGGGGGCATGCCCCCGGACCCCCCTAGAGGGGCGTGCCTGCTTCGCAGGCACGCACTCGTGGCTTCGCCACTTCGATGAGAAGACCCTAAAACAATTTTAAGCACCCCCCCTCAAAAAACTTTGATCCGGCCCTGTCTGGTGACGCGAGATGTTCGAGCGTAGACCCCGAGCTCGTGCACAAATAATGGGCACCAAATAATGACACTGCCTCTTCGCACGCACGTTAGAACCGAGTTTCCGGGAGTATCGGTAGCTACCCACATATCCAGAGCTGAGCGTTAACAGCGAGCGTTCGCTAGGACTGCTTCGAGTCCGAGAACAGCGATGGGATTCGCGAGCACTTGCCATCAGCGCTCCTGTATGAATATTTCTGTAGCTTCTGATAAGGTATCGCTACCCTCTGTGAAACACAGGTCAGGAGCTTCCGGTGATGGTGGTTCGGATTCCGCTGTGGATGCCATCTTTCTCTACTGGCATTGAGCTACCTCACCTTCTACAACGGACGGATTCCAGAGAAGAGAATGTTCTTTCTTCACACACACAGAGAGAGAGAGAGAGAGAGAGAGAGATGAACCTGGATGTATCTGAAAGCAAACTATCAATCTATTCATGCAGGCAAAATTTATCAACGTTGTTTCCTCTTTGTCCCCGCTGACTCCGTTTCTTGCCGAGGCCAATACATTCTGCGCTTGCTGCATTGTGCACAGTATATATGTTTTTTATTACCTGGATTGGCGATCTGGATTCGATCAATACTGTTGCGATGTGTGTGTGCTGGTTGACCAGCGCACATGAGAAGATTCACAGCAGCCGATAACAGTATGGCCGACATCTCTATGGTGTGCAATTCACGCCATTGACAATGTTTCAGCCAGTCAATCCCGTGGTTGATGTCGAGATCGCTGGTGCCGTTATTTTCACTTTTTTCGTCATAACGTCAGCAGTTACCAACCATTGCACCATCATTACTTCCACCAGCACCATTACAACCGTCACAACGACACGCCACCACTGTAACATCAATACCACCACTACCGCAACCACCTTTTCCACAAAGCACTGACACAAGTCCAGTGTACCGTATCATCACTTCGATCACCACGATCAAGCTCTACCACCATAATACCACTGGCGACACTACCACCATCACTAACGCTAAAACATTACCATCAACCGCTATATATATCGCCTTACCACCACCGATGCAACCATCGCCACCAAAAACTCGCACTTATCACACCACCATCGCTACTACCACAACTATCAAATGCTACTAATATGCCACTACTAACATAGCCACCGCCACCATTTTAAAAAATGGTCTTGGTAGTACGATCAATACCACAACTACCATTAGCAATCAGAATCAAGCAATTCCTCAAAACTACCTTAAATGCAACCTCCACCACCAGCACTCATGCCAGAACCATACAGGAATTCGGCACCATGACTAACGCAACTACGCTATAACGAAGCACCAACACCTTACCGATACCAACACTGCACCACTTCTATAACACAAATATCGCATCTCCCATCATGATCAAACACTCCAGCTTTAGCACGACGCAAAATACGTACCGCCACCATCAATAAACCGCCACTCACGATCACTACTATCATTGCAAACACCATTAATGCACTTCATCAACTTTAATATAAGCACCATTTTCATCCTGTCATCAGGCGTGCGGCAGTTGTCACCCTTGAGCAGTAGCACCATATTTCTTTTGACACAACCACCAGGAACTTCACCCCACCAAAGCCTATCACTAAAACTATCAAGCATTACTCTTAACACCTTGGCGCAGACCAGAATCAATGCCACCATTATCGGATCGACATTCTTATCATGGAGGGACATTGAAGTGCTCTGCCTCGTTGCAGACGTCTTCTTTCTTTCTTTCTTTCTTTCTTTCTTTCTTTCTTTCTTTCTTTCTTTCTTTCTTTCTTTCTTTCTTTCATTCATTCTTTCTTTCTTTCTGTTTTTTTCTTTTTTCTTTCTTTTTTCTTTTTCTTTTCATTCTCCTTTTTTTTCTTTCTGTCTTTCCACCTTTTCTCTTTTCCTCTTTTCCTCCTTCCTTCCTTCCTTCCTTCCTTCCTTCCTTCCTTCCTTCCTTCTTTCCTTTCTTCCTTCCTTCCTTCCATCCATCCATCCATCCTTCCTTCCACCCTTTCTTTCTTTCTTTCTTTCTTTCTCACTTTCTCTCTTTCTTTCTTTCTATCTTTCTTTCTTTCTTTCTTTCTTTCTTTCTTTCTTTCTTTCTTTCTGTCTTTCTGTCTTTCTTTCTGTCTTTCTGTCTTTCTTTCTGTCTTTCTTTCTGTCTTTCTGTCTTTGTTTCTGTCTTTGTTTCTCACTTTCTCACTTTCTTTCTTTCTTTCTTTCTTTCTTTCTTTCTTTCTTTCTTTCTTTCTTTCTTTCTTTCTTTCTTTCTTTCTTTCTTTCTTTCTTTCTTTCTTTCTTTAATTATTACTATTGCTGGCAGCGTACCGTCCTACAAACAAAAAGCATTTCGAGTACCGGTACCCAGAAATCGTCATCTTCGAGAGTATTACTTTGGCGCTTATGAAAGAGCTGTGCTCGCATGATGAGGTCACTGAGTACAGTTGCGTCAAGTGGATATTCATGTGGAATTCATCTGGGCTAATCTAATATATAAACTGAGCACAAATGCAACATCTGCTTTATTGGAGACAGAGCCTTGAGAACAACTGCCTGTAATGAAAAGTCGGTGAAGCCGAGACTATTAATATGGCTCAAGTCTCCCCACCCATCCCTCACCCACCAACCCCCTCACCCACCCACCCCTCACCCACCCATCCCCGTGCATTGAGTGCATGATCCTAAAGAGCATTCTAGTAAACTAGAGATTTCGCCTACCGGCAAAAGTATATTACTATATATTACTGACTCGGGTTTACAGAATGCCTAAAGAGGTGCTCTTTGCAGCCGTTCCTGAAACCCTTGCCGAGGCTTTAAAACGACAGCAGGTGGCGCTTTGGAAGACTCCAGATGCTTCTGGTCACGCCGACCTGAGAAGCTTGGGGACACAGCTGATGGCACTCCTCTACGAGGGGACGGAGTAATGGGGTGCACAGAACTGGACTACAATCACAGCGTAAACAGCCATTATAGCTGCCTGCAGACTGGGAGTCACGGGAGTGGGGACTCCTGGCACTGAGCTGACTGGTCCTAGCATACACCTGCCTGTGTGTGGAGGTGCAGACTGCTTCTGGCAGCGTGGGACGGTGTTGGCGACTGCAAATACTCCTCCCGCTATATGTATTTCTCGCCAACAGTCTGTCAACTCTCAACTTTTTATGATGCCACCAAACTTTCACTCCCCTTCTTCATCTCTCAACACCACCACACTCCTCCCCATGCATATCGGTCGACCTGTGTATGACAGTGTAGAGTAAGTTATTGCAAGTGCATGCGGTTCCAATTTAGAAGGAAAAAATTAATAGGTAGATTACGAGATCATCTTTTCGATCCGGAGCAGAAGTCAGTTAGAAGTGTGTGGGAATAGTCGAGAGAAAACAACCAACGTAATAGAAAACAATTATATTGACAGCGCTCTGCCTTGATACTGTATAATTTTCTACGCCGTTTACGTCCAAAAACAAAGTTATTGATCGATGTGGAGATACCATTAATCAAAACAAAGTTAAAGCTCTACAGAACAAAGAAATCAAATTCGAGGTTTGAGATACGTTCAGAGAAACTCCGTTTTTTTTCATCAACACTTCATCACCGTGCATATTTAACTATATTTAAAGATCAGGTTTGGGAACGAGGCGATTTTTTTTTAAATAGTCCACTTTTCCCCCCCGGCACCGGCGGTGACGCACAGCGGCGAGTCGCGGCACGCAAGACGCACGCACACGGGCAGGCGTGGATTGAGGACAACGGTAGCACCGCATGCGAGGTACGCAGGCAGGCAGAGCAGGTAACAGGCAGCAGGCAGCGATTAGCTGTGTACAAAGCTCTCCTTGGCGACTACAATGACGCCAGGAGGCCGGCAACAGATCAGCCTCTCTAGACGCCAATGGTGCGGAAACTCAGAAACCGGAGACGTGAGGCCAGCTCTGGAAGGACAGGACGTCCTGTAAGAGCTACTGCTGAGGTGCACTGCCAGAGAGTCACAGGAAGGATAAGAAGC
>JAWQFJ010015669.1:22500-30000 GCA_034096865.1 Theodoxus fluviatilis
CTCGATGAATTCATTAGTTGTGCACATGTATAATACGTCCCTGTGTAAATATGTTTTTGGATATATTTCTTTCGAAGATCTGCATAGGTAGTACATTTTAACAGTACATGTTCCTCATTTTCGACTTCTGGACAAAAGGGGCACTTCATGTCCTCGTCTATCTGGTTGTAACGATGTCTGTTACACTTCAGATCATTTAACCCGTATCTAAATCTTACAAAGGCATCACGGAATTTCTTAATTGTAATTGCGCGTAGATACTCTTCAGATCCGAAGGTGGTTTTGAATGAGCAGTACCAATGGTACCTCTCGCTTAGAATATTACTGTCGTGCCATTCTTGTTTGTGGCAATCTCTAAGCCTCTGTTTCCATGCTCGTAAAAACCCATTTTCGTTGCCAACACCACCATTTAGCCAAACGTTGGTGAATCCGAATTTCGACAAACAGTCCTCAATGATAGCTGCCCAGTTTCTAGATCTAGGAATTGAGGATTTTGATAGCGAAAGGTATGCTTGTTTCGGTAGCCTACTGATTGGCATTTTACATACTTTCAGCCAGTATTTGATGGCCCTCGTGCACCCTGAAATGGACAGGGGATACCTTCCTAAATCGCCATAAACCATGTGGTTAGGCGTTCGATTGTCGAGATTTAAGATTTTTTTGCAAGCAAAACCGTGGGCTTTTTCTACAATATCAGATTTGCTCATGCCCCATACTTCAGAACAATATAGCAAGAGTGATTGCACCTGCGTCTCAGGGCAGAATGAGAGAGAGAGAGATAGAGAGAGAGAGAGAGAGAGAGAGAGAGAGAGGGAGAGAGAGAGAGAGAGAGAGAGAGAGAGAGAGGGAGGGAGGAGGGAGAGGGAGAGAGGGGGGTGGAGGGAGAGAGAGGAAGTAGGAGGGAAGGAGAGAGAGAGAGAGAGAGAGAGAGAGAGAGAGGGAGAGGGAGAGGGTGGGGGTGGAGGGGGAGAGAGGAAGTAGGAGAGAGAGAGAGAGAGAGAGGGTGGAGGAGGAGAGAGGAAGTAGGAGGGAGGGAGAGAGGAGAGAGAGAGAGAGAGAGAGAGAGAGAAAGAGAGAGAGAGACAGAGAGAGAGAGAAAGAGAGACAGAGAGAGAGACAGAGAGAGAGAGAGACAGACAGACAGACAGACAGACAGACAGACAGACAGACAGACAGACAGACAGACAGACAGACAGACAGACAGACAGACAGACAGACAGACAGACAGACAGACAGACAGACAGACAAAGAGAGAGAGAGAGAGAGAGAGAGAGAGAGAGAGAGAGAGAGAGAGAGAGAGAGAGAGAGAGAGAGAGAGAGAGAGAGAGAGAGAGAGACAGAGAGAGAGACAGAGAGAGAGAAACAGAGAGAGACAGAGAGAGAGAGAGAGAGAGAGAGACAGAGAGAGACAGAGAGAGAGAGAGAGAGAGAGAGACAGAGAGAGAGAGAGAGAGAGAGAGACAGAGAGAGAGACAGAGAGAGAGAAACAGAGAGAGACAGAGAGAGAGAAACAGAGAGAGACAGAGAGAGAGAGAGAGAGAGAGAGAGGGAGGAGGTAGAGAGAGGGGGGAGGGGGGGGAGAGAGAAAGAGAGGAGGAAATATATTTCCTGTGGCTAAAATGCAGCAAGAGTCGCATTCCTGGGGTCATAGACGAGGAAGACTTTAAAAATCTCTGTTGTTTTCCCATTTCCACCAGAAATATGGAAACAAAAGCTGCCTCTGATCAGGACGGTGAACTGTATATTTCACGAAGACTTGGTCTTTGCAACAAATGGTTCGCTACAGAACGAAAACATCAGCCGCGGATCTAATTCATTTTCATTTAAGTATATAGTATTACCTTTCAGTCATAATGGTATGGCTTCTTTTCTTACTCGAGCACCTGGGCAGAGGAATGTGAGCAACAGCGCTGTGTTTAAAGTTTAGATCAAGTACTAGCATTTGAGAACGTTCTCTCTTTTCTGTGAAAATTTCGTGAGGGGCACAGTCCAACATATATTTATACTTATACACGAGGAGGCCTGCCTATAAACCCAGCAGCTAAGGACGCTTTGTGTTCCGAAGTCACATTGCATGCTAAATCCGCAATAGGGAGGCACGGGTTCCTTGCTATCAGATTTCAAGGGAAGATCCAGAAAGGCAACAGCACCGCTGTCAAAGACAATGGAGCCACAGACCATAACGGTCACAGCAGCCAACGCCTTGTGATAGGGATCAACAAACTGAGCTTGCATGAACTCAGTCACATTGGCACCAACAGTGCCAGATACTGTTCAGCTGAGGTAAATACAGCTGTTGTGTGTGCGTGCATTGTGCACGGCACGCGTTTTCAAAGCAGCAGCTATACTAACGGCAGAAAACCCATCTTGTTTATTGAAAACAGTCTCCATATGGTCTGTCATTCAATATCTAGTTTTGATTTATTGCCTTGGTACAAGAGCTATAGACATGTTGAGACAACAACAAAGAGGTGTCAAAAAGTGCCTGTAAAGTTACATCAGTGAAATTGGAACAGACTTTGTCAATATGATTAAGATGGATTAAACACACTGGCATCGCGCCAAATAGCGTTGTGAGAGGCATCGAACTAGTCTTTGACATTACAACTCCGACGCATATGTAGTTTTGCAGTGGTAAAAGACTTGAGATGGAAGTAGGTTATATTGGTGTTTTGGGGCAGTTGGAGTCTTTACCGATTCTCAAACAAAAACCTACCAGAAACTTCATGTAATAAATAGATGCACCACATTCTGTACATTAGCAAGAATTCTAATTCTATTTTCATTATCTGTGTTGTAGGTTTCCAACAAAATTGCTAATGACGTTCTAATGTTTCTTTCATGATAATCCCTTGCATCTTAATCATAAATATAATCCTTCAATGTATCATTTTTCTCTTGCGGTGAGAATGTGCATGCCAGAGAATCTCTACAGCTTACAGTCTCGCACTTCATTTTTGCATACGTAATATTGATTTTGCAGATGGTCCCAGGAAGATGAATGTTTGATCTCTGCGTGCGTAACAATATAATGAATGTATGTGTGCAGCCGAAAATGCATGTGTGCATGCATACGTGCTCTCGCGCGTGCGTATGTGTGCCCAACAGCTTGTTTGTTTGTCCGTTTGTCCGTTTGTCCGTTTGTCCTTTTGTCCGTTTGTCCGTCCGGTTGGTTGGTTGGTTGGCTGGTTGGCTGCCTGTCTGCCTGCCTCGGTGTGTGTGTGTGTGTGTGTGTGTGTGTGTGTGTGTGCGCGCGCGCGCGTGCGTGTGCGTTTGTGTGTGTGTGTGTTTATGCATGTGTGTGTTTTGTGTGTATCTGTCTGTCTGTCTAAGTCTGTCTCTCGGTCTACAAGGTAGTCACCTTATTTCAAGTTTAATTGTCTTTGTTAAGACCACCCTTTTCTGTATCGGGCAAAAAAACAAATCCATTCATTACACGCAGTTTATGGAATAACATCGAAAATTCGCAAATGATTTTATTAGAGTCAACACGGTGGGGAATGTGTAATGTACCTCCAATTTCACCGTATGGGCACATTTTGGGATTTGCAACATATGACAATAAAAGGGGTTTCGTTTCCTGACGCGATTTTCCTCACACAGATGTGTGTCACAGCGCAATCTTTGCTGCTCATTTTAGCAGCTATAATGCAGTCCTATTATTCGTTTTTCGCTTTTGACCGTTAAAGTGTGCAGATAGATTGAACATCCACAAAATGCTGTAAAGCAATTTCGCAAACTACACCGAAATATCATTTCTCCCAACATTTACTATAGGACGACCAACATTGTGCATCATTGAGTTTACCTGTACTACAAAGTCATCATGCTCTAAACTGTGCCTCCCACAATGCCCCTTCCATACTCTTGAGCGAACGAACTCCATCGATGCACACAAAAAATCTCCCAAAGAGCGTAGGTCACTCATTCATATTTGATAAAGGTATATTATCATTCGCTCCTCATACGCAAAGCTAATCAAGCCAGGAACAGCCTCCTGTCTGCCATTCATAATTCATGCTGAGGTTAGCCCACGCGATGCCCTTGACATTGAGCCTGTCCGCTGTGCAGGTCCAGCAGACGGCCGCAACATGTTCGACGATGAGTCCAACTCGAGGGAGGCCATGCTGTGCAAGCTGAACGAGGGCTTCAAGCAGTCCAAGGCCCAGCAGATCCTGAGGCTCCTCAAGGAGCAGGAACAGCTCAACAAGCGCTTCCAGGTAAACCTGCTTTCTGTACAGTGTAATACTCAAGGTGAAGGCCGGACTTAACTGAACTTTGGGAGTAAATGACATTCAGTTTCGAGGCTAGATATCTTTTCTTAGATGTGACGATGAATGTGTAATTGATTCAAACATGACAAATGATCGTCACATGGGCAAATTTAGCCAAAGGATCTATTAGGCAGAGAGATGACAAGAGGACAACAATTTAAAAATCACCACATTAAGTCAAGATTACAGTTGGTCCATCTGGCAACGAGATAATAATGTTATGTAGTGCTCACTTAAACGCTATCTTTGAAGACCTCAGAACTGCATCAAGCTTATCCGTTCTATGGAGAGGTAATAATTTGCAGGGTCTTAAATACGGGTTGCATGTTTCCGAATCTTTTCTGCAAAGGAAATGCTGTTCTGGTACAGTGTGTCTGTGTCCAGCCTTCAGACGTGGTCACTGACAGTCTTTTGGACAATGCTAAATACTGAAGACTCGTCCATTCTATGGCTAAATCTCATCATGCAGTCCCAATGAGCGAAGCGTTTATATAGAATCTTGTGCTTTTCGTAGACCTGCACCAAATTCCACTGAAATCGTGTGCGATACTTGAGCATGCTGACAGATACCAGTAGAGGTAAAGGGCCTCCTCACACGACATGTGTAGCGGGATGACGTGTGTCTTGCTGCACTACAGAAACCGCTATCAATTCTCTTACATCAGCCTAGTCAAGAAAGCAGCCGAAATGCAAACGAAAATCTTGGTTGAGATAATATGTCAGGAGTATCCACTCGACTGACGAAGGACTAGGATTGAAACACTTCATATGGTCATTGATTAAACACGGGAGTTGTGGTCTTTCACGGTACTCGAGAATCCTTTTGCCCAGGTTTACTGTAGGATCTCTCAGTTTCTATTACTGTTATGTTACTGACTATCGTCTCAGTCCAAACGTGTGACTTGTGCCCGTCTTCAGGACTGCGCCCTCACAGAGGACGGGGAGCCTGCAGAACCGGAGGAGCGAAGCGAGGAGGAGAGCGACAATTCTCTGGATGCCTTTGACCGCAAGGCACCTAGGGTTTCGCTGCGCCAACACAAGGGCTGCCGCTCCAAGACGTCCATGGGCTTCTACAACGATGCCGAGATTCCAGCGGACGACGCCGACAGCGGGTACCTAGACAGCGGCTACCACGACAGAGGCAGACGGGACACGGTGTACAGAGAGAGTGCCCACCGCGACAGCGCCTACAGAGACAGCGCGTACTACAGTGCTTACAGGGACAGCGCTGTGCACGTAGGTGTTCTGCTGGTCTGAGTGTTGCACGACTTGTCTTGCCGATGGAGGAGTGTCGTGTGGATGGCAGTGTGGAGACATGAGGAAAACAGTAATCTGTATACATGTACATGCGTGTGTGTGTGTGTGTGTGTGTGTGTGTGTGTGTGTGTGTGTGTGTGTGTGTGTGAGGGGGAATATGTGTGTGCGCGGGCGCCTGCGCGTGTGTAAATACTTACTTGGGATATATGTTTTTTGCGTGTGTGTTTTTTGCGTTGTAAATGATCATATGCATAGTGAGCATCGACCCAAGTACTGTACATTACGAGTTGTTTCAGAGGCAAAAAAACTGTTGTCCTCTTCCATAACCATGCTGTCGATTGCTTTCAGATTTTCGTTGTGCCCGCAACTATATCTACAGTGGGTTTTTAAAAATATATATGAATGAACTGATTTGCCAAAATGCCCTTAATAAGGTATTTGCATGCCAGCCTGAGAACGCACACAGTACAACACACATTTTCACTGAAGAACCTAGTCCTCTGACATCTCGATTCTCTGCTTCAGGGATCCGCCACGAGTCGCGTCACTCCCAGACAGGTGCCCTCATCCAACCCGCGTCGCCGCGTGATGAAGCTGAGGCTGGACGACGACGACGACGACGACGACTCGTTCCTGGAGGAGCAGATCATCCACTCTGCTCGTTCCGCGCGCCCATCGCGACCCAAGACGGGCATCGTGGAGTCTGCACGTGTCATGGCGCGAGCCCACCTCCTGCAGGACGCCGGGCCCCTGGACTCCCCGCGGAGCACGCGCACTGACGACTACGACATGAACGTTCAGCGCATGCGCATCTCCTCCGCCAAGGGAGACCCGCGCCTGCGCCTTTCGGGCATCCGGGCGTTCTGCGAGAACGTGGACATCGCCCCCGAGGACCGCGTGCGTGCCGACCTGATGACCAGACTGGGCCACAACGCCTACCTCCTGGAGTCGCCGCGCAACGACCGCGCGCCCGCCTTCAACATTGACCAGCTGCGGAATACGCCCGCCCGCTACGGTGTGGCTCGCGCCACCGCCTACGACGTGCGACCCCAGCCTGTGTCAAAGGTCGTGACCCCTGGACGGTCTATGCTGTCCGTGGACAGCCACACCCTGCACACCCCAGTCCCAGAGCCCGATGCTTTTGGAGCCGTGAGGAGGCCCGGTTCCACCCGTGTCAAAAAGAGGCAGATGGAGGCCCCTCGAGGTCAAGGACACGTGCCAGGAAGGTCACATCCGGTGACTGTGATGAAGTTGCCTCCGCTCGATTCTAGCGTCAAGAGCAAGAGGGAGGCGTGCGTGTGATTTTGACATTTCGAAACCGTGATCTTAGCTGTCTTCTGACTTGGACCTTTCGGTTGTTTTCGAGATGCCGATATTGACTACTGGCATCCTATCCTTGCCTTTGAAACCATCATGGCAAAGTCACGATAAGAGTGAGGACGAGCGAAGCTTATGTCTGTGATCTGCTTCTTCTGTTTTCCTCTCCATATACGAGAAAGGAATGAATACGTCCGTCCATGATCGAAAACAAGTTTCACGCGCAAATGAGTTTTGTAGTTAGCATTTCGACTCCACTTTTTACTGTGAAATTGCGACCTTTACTTGGATACTGTGTTGTGGTTTTCCTCGAAGCACACGACACAGAGTTCGTTGTGGTAAAAAGTAGGAAAGCTGTTCCGTTTCCTAGCACAGAATGCAGTGTTTTTCGTACAAAGGAGTGATAAACCTTGTGCGGGTTCCTTCGTCTTCATTGAAATGATAACGTTTGAGAAGACAAATAGTAAGTTTGTCTCGCTCTGTGATAAGAACATTTTGCATAAAGACTCTTGGATTTTGATCACAATGGAGGATTGCTATTTGTGAGTAAAATGAACTCGAAAGAAAAAAACCAAGCCAATGAAAGAGTTTGTGAACAGTTCTGTGGACAGATTTCATAGGATGTGTCATACTGATCTGTGTAAAGACGAAA
>JAWQFJ010015669.1:35000-37500 GCA_034096865.1 Theodoxus fluviatilis
GGCTTGGGAGAGGGGGGGGGGGGAGAGAGAGAGAGAGAGAGAGAGAGAGAGAGAGAGAGAGAGAGAGAGAGAGAGAGAGAGAGAGAGAGAGAGCAAGTTACATGGCAAGAGGTCGAGAATACTGAGAGCAAAGTAATTCAGTAGGGAAGGATTTCCTCTTGGCTACATACATATATATATATATATATATATATATATATATATATATATCGAATTTTATCCTCTGCGATCCTTTGATGATCTCTGTGTCAAGACGACAGGGATAGATAATTAAGTAAAACTAAATGAAGGGAAGCATAGCGACTTATTAGAATATTCTAATGAAATAGTGAACTTTTTCTTGAAGTCGGCAGATGAGACATAGATACTGCCGTCAAGAAGATGTCCCCCGGATGAATTAACCAAATAGCGGGTTCGGTTTCTTTTTGAAAAAGCAAGATTCAGTCAGTATGGCAAAGCCACAAAATACACTCGCGGGCGCGAGCGAGTGCACACACACACACACAGACATACACACACGCACGCACGAACACACACACACACACACACACACGCACACATGCACACACACAAACACACGCACACGCACGCGCGCACACACACGCACACACACACACACGCACGCACACACACACGCACACATACACGCAACACACACACTCACACATACACACACACACACGCACACATACACGCACACACACACCATTGTTCTTCAGTCACGGTGTGGGTCTGTATTTTCCCTCCTTAACTCCTGGCACGACATCATAGTACACTGTCAAGTTCCCAAGTCCTGCGGCTAAGCGGACGGATGATCGCTATTGCGATCACTCGGCTTGGTGAGTTTCCCCCGCTAAAGCCTATTGTAGGGTGGGAGTTGCATGATCGGAGCCAGATCAATCAACGGCATTAATCTGAAGCACTCGTGTAGACTAAGAACCTTAGTCCTTTCCTAAACCCTTCAGTGCGGCAGCCTGCCTGTTTGTTGGGTTTGTTACGATGTGAGCAGTCCATGAAAATCACTGGTTAAGTGCGCAATGAGGGGGGAAAATGGTATCGAAAACGGAGGGCCGGGACACCGGAGCCAGCAGACAGACGCAGCTATGTCGCAACGATAGTGACCTCTGCGAGCAAGGTCATCATCGAGGGTAACACGGTCACTGCACGGCTTTTCACACACATGTATTCGCGTGCAAGCACACCCATTAACATAATTTATGTAAGCGTCCACACACGAGCGCGTGTGTAAGAACGCAGAGATTAATGCATAAAGAGAATAGTTACTTCATGCGCAGTAAAGTACAGTGCATTAATTGTATAACAGAAAATCTCATAATGTGAATTTAATTTTTTTTTTGCTGCTGATACACTTGCACACGCATACGCACGCACGCACACACGCACACACGCACACACATACACACACGCGCGCGCGCGTGCGCGTGCGCGTGTAAACACATTTCACTCGAAACTAAAAGATATAAAGGAAGAAAATCCAGTTGAGTTTATTCAAAATAGACGTTTTCATCTCACACCCCCGAAGTGGAAAGGAAAACTACACAATTAGACACACGTTTAGACTCAGCAGTGTCATCATTAATTCCAGAAACAGCATGCGTTTGATTGGGGTAGCCTTGCAGTAACCTGGGTGACATAAGGTATGAAACCTGACGTGTAAATCACGTAAAAGTCCACAGTTCAAGATAAAAAGACTGTCTAGAGACCCTAGCACGAGTGAGAGAGAGAGAGAGAGAGAGAGAGAGAGAGGAAGAGAGAGAGGGAGAGACAGAGAGATAGAGACAGAGAGAAAGAGATAGAAAGAGAGAAAAAGAGAAAAAGAGAGAGAAAGAGTGAGAGAGCGGGGGGGTGTGTGTGTTAGGGTTTTATTTTATATAAATAAAATCTCCGTAAGACACCCATATTGATTATCATCAAATGACCTTTGAAGTGCATAGAATGACTTCAACAGAAAGATCAGATTCAAGTTTCTGTAAGCTTCAATAATCCATGTATTTCTTGAACAGCATGGATTCAAACATCATGCCCTGACAGGTACAAGGAGAATGTGTTGGAGCATGTGGTCCATTGTCACAATCAAGGGACGTGAAAGAACTCTCACGCCTGGGTTTCGACAAAGAACCTTTGAACTGCTACAAGATGGACAAAGTCATCGTCACGTTGTTACACGAGTGTCCCCCAGAAGTGCATTTGCAACCTTCGGACCAGACCCAACAGGCCACAGTCACAAAGACCCCAAATCAAACACATTATTGGGAAACATTTTGTCCTCTTGTATCCACAGGAAATGTATTACAGGAAGAGCCACAGTGTTGGGGATTTATTTCAGAAGGACCGCCGCTGGTGAAATTATCCCAAGGACAAATGCAGCAGAACGAACCGCCGAAGTCCATGGACACGTGACTGAAGAAGCAGGGAAAGAGCCAATGAATATTTGACACCGAAATCAAGTGGGTTGGTGGCGATCGAAAAGAAGCAGTTG
>JAWQFJ010015671.1:10000-11403 GCA_034096865.1 Theodoxus fluviatilis
GACGGAGACTTTGCGTCCCTTCCTAGCACCAACCCGGGGACCAGACATTGCCGTAGCGAGTGGGGTTGGAGTTGGGGTCAGGGATGTCAGGATAGTTGGCGGGAACTGCCGTCTTCCGGTACTCCTCCAGCCTCGCTGTCAGTTTGGCCACCACATCCGGTAGCTTGCTGGACAGGTCGTTGTGCTCCGTGGGGTCGTCTGTGGTGATGAGGGGAGATAACTGAAACTAGGCTGTGTTCCCGTACTGCTAGATGAAGCCAGTAGAGAGCGCACGTGCACAAAAGCGAGTGGGGACAAACAGAGACCTCAAGCGTGTATCGCCAACGTATCTGAGATTTGTTTTATCAGAATTGTCCGCCCATTCTGTGCCAAAAAGTAACATGGAAGACAGATT
Source organism: Theodoxus fluviatilis (assembly GCA_034096865.1). Classification (NCBI taxonomy): domain Eukaryota; kingdom Metazoa; phylum Mollusca; class Gastropoda; order Cycloneritida; family Neritidae; genus Theodoxus; species Theodoxus fluviatilis. The sequence continues at coordinate 10,395 of JAWQFJ010015671.1, forward strand.
GAACTGAACACAGGCTGAGGTACAGTGATACAGGCTGGGATTGATATACTTGGAAATTTTGATCGAGTGGAGACGAAGAGAAGACAAACTAATGCGTGTGTAGCCAAACTCTTTCTAAATGTCGTTTTGTCATCTCTGTCCGCCTATCCTGTATCGAAATGTAAAACAAAAGATCACTTGAATTGAAAACAGACTGGTGAATAGCAATATAGGTCGAACGTGATGTACTTAGAGGACACTGTAATAAAGGGAAAGGGGAGGGGGGGGGGCCTATTTTAACATGACCAATAAAAAAGGTTTGATGAACGAATTTGTTGATGTTTCTGCGGAAGGGACATGTGCAAAAAACTGGGTGACATTCTGACCAGCAAATTACTTTTGCAAGCCTATACTGTGTGCCATATTCACTTTGCTTTCCTACCTTTGATGTTGAAGAGCTGCACCACGTCCAACCACTCTCGCCAATTCTCCTTGGTCACTTGAGTGACGTTGATGGGATCACGTGACCCTATGGTGGCAGGCTCGTACCATCCCGGATAGAGTCCCGGAAATCCTTGTATAAGTTTGTATTCACCCATCCTGCAATACCATATACCAGTTTGTAGTCACCTTTCCTACAATACCAGATACCAGTTTGTAGTCTCCCATCCTGCAATACCAGATACCAGTTTGTAGTCCCCCATCCTGCATTACCAGATACCAGTTTGTAGTCTCCCATCCTGCAATACCAGATACCAGTTTGTAGTCTCCCATCCTGCAATACCAGATACCAGTTTGTAGTCCCCCATCCTGCAATACCAGATACCAGTTTGTAGTCTCCCATCCTGCAATACCAGATACCAGTTTGTAGTCCCCCATCCTGCAATACCAGATACCAGTTTGTAGTCCCCCATCCTGCAATACCAGATACCAGTTTGTAGTCCCCCATCCTGCAATACCAGATACCAGTTTGTAGTCCCCCATCCTGCAATACCAGATACCAGTTTGTAGTCCCCACCCTGCAATACCA
>JAWQFJ010015673.1:7500-17500 GCA_034096865.1 Theodoxus fluviatilis
ATCTGCCTTGACCTGCATTCGATTTGTAAAAAGTTGAAGCTTTCACGACCTACTGACGCATTCAACATACAGCTTTGATAAATTAATGATGTTCATGGCTTACCTTTTCTTTGGATTGGTTTGTAGTATCCCCAAATACACCTTTTCCTGTCTGAAGCGACGACAGCGTCCGCCATTAAAATTGGCGACTAAGTCGCCACAACGCGAGATCTCGCGTTGCCGGGCATATGAACCGGTCCGGAGGGGTCGGGAAAATAGAGCCAGCCCTAGTCACAAGAACCGTGCCGGATTAGTCCACGGTTTCGATTTTTGACCGGATCGGCAGCAAAACCGGGGGACAACCAGTACGTGTGTAGGCGCCTTAACGAGCGGTGATGAATTTTTTTCAACGCTCCAGGAACGCTCCAGCAAAGTTCGTGCGGTGTGACCGGCGCTTTAACAACGTCGGAGAGAAGTTTTTCACGTATTCATACACTGGTATATCAAAACATCAGACAGCGAAGCAGTTGCTTTGATTAAGTGCTGGACAGTGCGCTAGGCACACGAGAAGTGTCAACCTCATGTGCGTGGGCCTATAATTATATGGTCGCTGTGAATGGTGGAGAAAAGCAGTCCAGTCATCTCAAGCAGAGACTAAGCCACCGCACCTCATCGCCGCGCACAACTGCCACCAGGTAGAGCTGCTACGCCAAATCCCGTTCTGTAAAAATATGTCTTCATCAGCGTAGGTTGTCGTTGACCTACACCGAGGAACGCATCTTCTGTGCGATCGTTATTTGGCGTAGTATCTATCTTGATCTGTCGGCACTTACTTGTGCGCGGCGATTGAGTGCCGGGGCTTAGTCCCTGCTCGGGGTGGCTTGACTGTTACTCTCCAACATAACGATCTATACATATCGGCGTCCCCTTAAATGGACCGTTAACCCTACCCCTTTGATGTGATCCTTTATTAGAATGACTGCTTTAAAAGAGCAGGTCTCTTGACTCATGACGAATGACCGTGAGGCATTTTGAAGAGGTAGTGGGCAGCATCCACAAGACAAGATAGCAACAAACAATTCCACTGTAGTTTTTTCACCTGCAAAGCGACGAATACGTGTGAGCACTGTATGATAAAATCGTTTAAAGGCAAATCGCTGAATGAAGTAATCGGTGGCTGGAGAACCGTAGAGAATGTCAGAAACAGGAACTCTTAATTATATGATGCGCTGAAAGCTTGTGAATGCAGGTAGGAGAATGCATACCTTTTGTGAAGAAATGAGTGCTTTTGATGGCAGATAAAGAAAATGGTTAAATGGTGGAGAGGGGTGTGTGGGAGGCAAGTCAAGGTAAGAGTTACCTCAGTCGTGCATAACCCTCGGACTGCCACAGTCCGAGTTTTCGGCTACTCGGCTCTGGCTCTGAATATTAATCTTTCAGTAAGGTCGCCATCTATTGGCTAAAGCCTATTTCTATTAACCAATGAGAGCACAGCACACATCAGAGCTGGTGTGCCATCAATGCCAGTGCACCGGGAATTGTGCTTTTTTTCTTATTATTTTCTTTGGGGTGGGGGGGTGGTGGTGGGGATGGGGGGTAATGGAACCGTGCCATCATGGTACTCCGAGAATTAAGGGAAAACTCAAGGGCAACTGAGATGAACAGTGGTACCTACTTCAATGGGCTGGTGGACATTCTGGAAGGGGAGGTACAGGAACAACGGCTGGCTGGCATTATGTCCAAATATCAAGTTTGCAATCCTGTTCTGGAAGAGCAACTGAAACGGAACATCAGCATGGAGGTTTTGTCATTCACCACTTCTGTTAACATTTTCGTCTGAGACTCACACCCCGGCAACAGCATAAATGAAAGTAAAGGCTGCGTCGATAACAGAAGCATAACTGCAGAAGAATATTCTGACAGAGGATGACAAAAACGAAAACAAGACCAGTAGTACAATAGCATTAATTAATAATAATTATGGTATCACCGATGAACGTCATGGTGAAGGAAATGGTGCCTGTAAAGGTAACAGCAGTGATGGTGGAGACAGGATAAGGCCACAGCTAAAGTACATGTAGTAGTGGTGTAAAGGTGACAGCAGTGATGGTGGAGACAGGATAAAGTAAAGTACATGTAGCAGTGGTGTAATGGAGGTGGTGGTGATGCTGACGTGGTGGTGGTGGAGACAGGATAAGGCCACAGCTAAAGTACATGTAGCAGTGGTGTAATGGAGGTGGTGGTGATGCTGACGTGGTGGTGGTGGAGACAGGATAAGGCCACAGCTAAAGTACATGTAGTACTGGTGTAATGGTGACAGCAGTGATGGTGGAGACAGGATAAAGTAAAGTACATGTAGTAGTGGTGTAAAGGTGACAGCAGTGATGGTGGAGACAGGATAAAGTAAAGTACATGTAGCAGTGGTGTAAAGGTGACAGCAGTGATGGTGGAGACAGGATAAGGCCACAGCTAAAGTACATGTAGTAGTGGTGTAATGGTGACAGCAGTGATGGTGGAGACAGGACAAAGTAAAGTACATGTAGTAGTGGTGTAAAGGTGACAGCAGTGATGGTGGAGACAGGATAAAGTAAAGTACATGTAGTAGTGGTGTAATGGTGACAGCAGTGATGGTGGAGACAGGATAAAGTAAAGTACATGTAGCAGTGGTGTAATGGTGACAGCAGTGATGGTGGAGACAGAATAAAGTAAAGTACATGTAGTAGTGGTGTAATGGTGACAGCAGTGATGGTGGAGACAGGATAAAGTAAAGTACATGTAGTACTGGTGTAAAGGTGACAGCAGTGATGGTGGAGACAGGATAAAGTAAAGTACATGTAGTACTGGTGTAAAGGTGACAGCAGTGATGGTGGAGACAGGATAAAGTAAAGTACATGTAGTAGTGGTGTAAATGTGACAGCAGTGATGGTGGAGACAGGATAAAGTAAAGTACATGTAGCAGTGGTGTAATGGTGACAGCAGTGATGGTGGAGACAGAATAAAGTAAAGTACATGTAGTAGTGGTGTAATGGTGACAGCAGTGATGGTGGAGACAGGATAAAGTAAAGTACATGTAGTACTGGTGTAAAGGTGACAGCAGTGATGGTGGAGACAGGATAAAGTAAAGTACGTGTAGTACTGGTGTAAAGGTGACAGCAGTGATGGTGGAGACAGGATAAAGTAAAGTACATGTAGTACTGGTGTAAAGGTGACAGCAGTGATGGTGGAGACAGGATAAAGTAAAGTACATGTAGTAGTGGTGTAATGGTGACAGCAGTGATGGTGGAGACAGGATAAAGTAAAGTACATGTAGTACTGGTGTAAAGGTGACAGCAGTGATGGTGGAGACAGGATAAAGTAAAGTACATGTAGTAGTGGTGTAATGGTGACAGCAGTGATGGTGGAGACAGGATAAAGTAAAGTACATGTAGCAGTGGTGTAATGGTGACAGCAGTGATGGTGGAGACAGGATAAAGTAAAGTACATGTAGCAGTGGTGTAATGGTGACAGCAGTGATGGTGGAGACAGGATAAAGTAAAGTACATGTAGTACTGGTGTAAAGGTGACAGCAGTGATGGTGGAGACAGGATAAAGTAAAGTACATGTAGTACTGGTGTAATGGTGACAGCAGTGATGGTGGAGACAGGATAAAGTAAAGTACATGTAGTACTGGTGTAAAGGTGACAGCAGTGATGGTGGAGACAGGATAAAGTAAAGTACATGTAGTACTGGTGTAAATGTGACAGCAGTGATGGTGGAGACAGGATAAAGTAAAGTACATGTAGCAGTGGTGTAATGGTGACAGCAGTGATGGTGGAGACAGGATAAAGTAAAGTACATGTAGTACTGGTGTAAAGGTGACAGCAGTGATTGTGGAGACAGGATAAAGTAAAGTATGTGTAGTACTGGTGTAATGGTGACAGCAGTGATGGTGGAGACAGGATAAAGTAAAGTACATGTAGTACTGGTGTAAAGGTGACAGCAGTGATGGTGGAGACAGGATAAAGTAAAGTACATGTAGTACTGGTGTAAAGGTGACAGCAGTGATGGTGGAGACAGGATAAGGCCACAGCTAAAGTACATGTAGTACTGGTGTAATGGTGACAGCAGTGATGGTGGAGACAGGATAAAGTAAAGTACCTGTAGTACTGGTGTAATGGTGACAGCAGTGATGGTGGAGACAGGATAAAGTAAAGTACATGTAGTACTGGTGTAAAGGTGACAGCAGTGATGGTGGAGACAGGATAAAGTAAAGTACATGTAGCAGTGGTGTAAAGGTGACAGCAGTGATGGTGGAGACAGGATAAAGTAAAGTACATGTAGTACTGGTGTAAAGGTGACAGCAGTGATGGTGGAGACAGAATAAAGTAAAGTACCTGTAGTACTGGTGTAATGGTGACAGCAGTGATGGTGGAGACAGGATAAAGTAAAGTACATGTAGTACTGGTGTAAAGGTGACAGCAGTGATGGTGGAGACAGGATAAAGTAAAGTACATGTAGTAGTGGTGTAAAGGTGACAGCAGTGATGGTGGATACAGGATAAAGTAAAGTACATGTAGTAGTGGTGTAAAGGTGACAGCAGTGATGGTGGAGACAGGATAAGGTCACAGCTAAAGTACATGTAGTAGTGGTGTAAAGGTGACAGCAGTGATGGTGGAGACAGGATAAAGTAAAGTACATGTAGTAGTGGTGTAAAGGTGACAGCAGTGATGGTGGAGACAGGATAAGGCCACAGCTAAAGTACATGTAGTAGTGGTGTAAAGGTGACAGCAGTGATGGTGGTGACAGGATAAAGTAAAGTACATGTAGTAGTGGTGTAAAGGTGACAGCAGTGATGGTGGAGACAGGATAAGGTAAAGTACATGTAGTAGTGGTGTAAAGGTGACAGCAGTGATGGTGGAGACAGGATAATGTAAAGTACATGTAGTAGTGGTGTAAAGGTGACAGCAGTGATGGTGGAGACAGGATAAAGTAAAGTACATGTAGTACTGGTGTAATGGTGACAGCAGTGATGGTGGAGACAGGATAAGGCCACAGCTAAAGTACATGTAGCAGTGGTGTAATGGAGGTGATGGTGATGCTGGCGTGGTGGTGGTGGTACAGCAGTTGTGGTGGTGCAGTGCCTACATAGTGGTGATGTTTGTGTGAAGGCCATGGTGGTGGTGGTCTGATATGATGATTATTTGGTCGTGACAGCAGTTGTGCTGCTTACAGTGCTAATGATGGGGGTAGTCTTTGTGGTGGCTTGGGCGGTCATGGGGATGGTGGTGGTGAGGTTGAGATTGAGGTGATGGTGGGGATAGTTGTGATGGTGGTAATTATGGTGACAACGGTCATTAGAGTGGTGGCAATGCTGTTGACGGTGGTGGTGATGGTGGTATTAGCATTGATAGTGGCAGTAGCAATTGCAGTGGTGATGGTGATAATAGCACTGATAGTGTCGATGTCAGTAGTGGTGATGGATGTGATGGTGGTGGTGGCGGTGGTGGTGGCGGTAGTGGTGGTGGCGGTGGTGATGGTGGTGGTGGTGGTAATGGTGATGGTGGTAGTTGTGGTGGTAATATTATGGCTGTGGATATGCAGTAATGCTTGCGTAGTGACAATGGTGATACTGTAGTGGTCGCAATGGTGGTGGTGGGGCTAGTGTTGGTGGTGATAGAGGCGGCAGTGGTGATGGTGGTGGTGGCATTGGCAGTGGTGGTGATGGCGGTTCTTGTGGTTGCTGTGGCGGTATGGCGGTGGCTACATTTTATTTCAACAATGATTTTGTGGTGGAAAAGAGTCAGTTGAAAGCAGTTAATAAATAACGATAAGCCTGGGAGACAACTCACAGTAGAATATTGTCCCCCCACGTCCTCCACAGGTTTCTCGCCATCGTGCAGGTCCAGAAACCCGGCTGTAATGACGTCATGAAGTCAGACTGTCAACATCCTCATCAAGGCAACAGACACAGCAAGATGTCCCCTGCGTTCCGTTGTACTCTGCTTTACCTTTGCGAGGAGGCGTAGCAAGCTGAGGAGTTTTTATTGCTTGGGGGTTTTAGTGACTTTAAAAGTACATATCATTAAATGTAGAGGGTTTGGAAGGGCCTCTTTAGATACACGAATCCCCAAAACGATTTCACAATCAATTTTATCTCTCTTGATAAAAGAGACGACTTAATAAAAGCATTAGGATCGATTGAAATTCATTAGTGGCGGGAGATAACCATTTACCAGTCAAGGTCAAGGGAAATCCCAACATGCATGTCGTCTTCTACTTCATAGCAGGCACAGGTATAAATACCGACGTTTACTACAAATATCAATCCATGACATACAATCCAATCTGCCACTGTGATGAGAGCTCTAAAATATGAATTTCTAGGATATTTGATAGCAATTGGCACATCTGCCACTTTTATTGCCGTAAACGCAATGGCTCGACGTATGTTTACCGTGCAAGTCCGTGAAGTGACTTTCATTTAATTCGATGTTTAGTGTGAGATAATCAAACGCGACTATGAGTGCTGTATATAAATTGTTGCTAGGCACAGCAAGTGGCGCACTCTAGTGTAAAGCAGTCAGAGCGTCTTCTGAGATGTTCCAGCAGCTGCGCGACCTTGACAGAAAGTTGACCTCTGCCACTGGGTGAGAGGTCACCGCAGGAATGCTGAAACTTGTTTGCTACGATAGCAGAGATGAAGCAGAGTGCAACTGAATGCTGGGATAGACTGCGTGAGGGAGACAGCTGTGTGAGAGTGCCATTTTGTAGGCACGCTATTTGAAAGGGAGGCATTCAGGGGTAGTTAACTGGCTCTGTTCTGGCTTCTGTCACTCTACAGTTGACGTCTGTAACTTTCTGTATGTGGGGGTTAGCACAGACATATTTATAACTGTTCATAAATGCAGGCATCACGCAAAACCTACGTGACTGCCACGATTAGGACGTTGGTTCAATAGAGAGTATTCAAGGGAAGATTACTCCTGTAGCCTGGCGCACGTTCAAGATAGTTGCCATGGAGCGGTACGTAAGCGAGGCGCACGCAAATCAGTAAGTGAGAGTGGCAGGACGTCATCGGCGTATGGTCATCCTAAACGACCTAATTTGAATCACCTAACTCCACGCCTCCATCTTGAACGCGCACCTGCTCTCAGTCCATCTTGAGTTATCGCCGTGGACAGCGCTGATCTAGAATTTACTACGACCGTGCCCTGAACAGACGTCATCACATGGCGTTAGCATTTCTTCCCGTTCCATGTCCTTCATGACTTATATCTTTCTGCCGAATATGAGAGTAACATGGTTTCAAAATGTATTTGTACCAATAACTCTGACCATTCAAAAGAGCAAGGATATTTGTTTATATGCTTGCGCAAGCTTGCATCTAGTGTTTGTTTTCCATACAGTGAGCTTTTTTGTGTTTGTTGTGTGTCATCAGCTTGTACATTTTCTATCACAAAGGATTCAATTATTCTCTATGATATTTTTTGTGTGTATCGTATTGTGATGTATTGTACTTTTTTGTTTTCTCGCGTTATGTTGTGTTGCGTTGTATTTATTGTTTGTACTGTCTTGCATTTTAAAGTTTGCTTTGGAAGTTGTTGGTTATGATAGTGTTGCGTCACTTTATTATCGTAATCTTACATTCAGATACCGTACAAAGGTTTTACAAAGGTTAATCAATGTGACCCAAACAAATAGCAACAGTGACTTTACCTGTTTGGTGCGTGTAGTAATCCTCTTGGGCGTTGTAGTAACCATAGAAACTGTCAAAGCCTCGATACGTGGGTGTGCAGTTCCAGTTGCAGAACCCAAGATGCCACCTGCAGCGCCACAGAGTTGCTCGGAACGAGGCAGGTCAGCGGAGCAAAGAAGCAGGAAGCGCATAGATAGTACGTATCAGTCTGGCATTGCTGTTTGCACAGCTTTTAATCCGTACATAACTTTATGTGTGCTTACAGGCGACTAAGACAATGAGAAGAGGAGGAGGAGAGGGGGAAGAAAATAGAGAAGGAGGAGGGAGGGAAAGGAGGAGGAGGAAGAGGGGGAGGGGGAGGGGAGGAGGAGGGTAAGGGGAAGGAGGAGGGGGAGGGGGAGGCGGGGGCGGGGGCGGGCGCGGGGGCGGGGGAGGGGGAGGGGGAGGCGAAGGTGGAGGCGAAGGGGGAGGGGGAGGGGGAGGGGAAGGGGAAGGTGGAGGAGGAGAAGGAGGAGGAGGAGGAGGAGGAGGGAGGAGGGAGGAGGGAGGGGGAGGAGGAGGAGCAGGAGGAGGAGGAGGAGGAGGAGGAGGAGGAGGAGGAGGAGGAGAAGAGATCGTATTAGTACTCTTCTTTTAAGAACCTCTTTTTGGAAGAGGGGTATCTTGAATTGATTACAATTTTAAAATAAATCGTGATGCCTTGACAAGGTTCAGGTTTGGCATAAACAACAAAAACCACCACCGTCATCATCATCGTAGGCAACATCATGAAGACGTATAGCCAGCAATGTGGAACTGCCGACACCGTAGGTGGATGGCTCAGCATGAATCTGTTTAACCTGGAGATTTAGGCGCTTTATTCGTGTCCAGACAGAAGGCGAATCAGTCACTTCCATCAACTCTCTTGCAGTGTTGAAACTTGTTTTTAGTAGTACCTCACTGCAATGCATTGTTGTGTGCACTGCTTCAGACAAAATGAAATAGACACAAAGGAATGGGCTGCACATTTTTATAGTCTTGTATGCTGTCTCACTTATAACTAATTGTGATTCTTCATCAATCCTTACTTTTGTACCGTGTGAGAGCATTTTATGCGGTTTACAACTTTACGTTTTTACGACAACATCTAGAATCTCACATGTCTATGGATGATTTTTAGGTGCATTCTGTTGTTGTCTGGGGGCACAACAAGTATCAGAAAATTCAGATTTCAGCAGCTGTTAGGGATGACCTCGTTCTCACATCATGTAACCGCTCCTTTGACTGCGATTAAAAAAGGAAGCCAGAACTGTGCCGCGTCCCAGATATAAACATATTTGAAAATCGTTTTACCTGACTGAAACTGAAAGCAAAGAAATTTTGATTTTAAAAACCTGCACAATATGTGCTTGCACTTTACACGTACAATAAATTCTTGAGTTGTGCTTTAGTGTTGCAGGCTTTTCACAGCAACCAGAGTTCATCATTTGATGCAGTCTTTGTGAATGTGATTTCTTATAGAAGATTGAAGGATTCTATTGCAATTATTCATGAAGATTAATGCAATAATATAAACATATTTGAAAGTGTAGTCTATTATAATTGTTTAAGAAAAATGATTTTTTTTCTCATTATGCGTCTCAGAAAGGAGTGATAAAGACTGTGCTTTTACGTAACGATTTACTAAGCATTTTGGGGTCTGAAACCGCTTTACGCGTTACATTCCTTACCACAGAGCTTCGATATTTCCATCAGTGACATCCGACGACAAGCATAGATACGATTGATTTCTGTCTCCACGAAACGTGCATTCACACACACACACACACACACACTCGCACACACACACACACACACACACACACACACACTCATACACACACACACACACACACAATCGCACACACACACAATCGCGCGCACACACAATCACGCACGCGTATGCGCTCAAACACACACAATGGCACGCACACACACAAACATCCATACACACACACGAACCCACACGAACACATTTACGCAACCAACCAACCAAACAAAGGAACAAAAGAAGAAAAAACACGCACACACGCACATATACAAACACACACACACACTCACACACACAAACACATACACACACACTCACATACACACACACATACACACACACACGCACACACACTCACACTCACACTGAGGGGGGCTCTGTTGCTATAGGAAATGCTTAGTGTGTTGCTTAGTTTGGTGAATACGTTTTCTCTCATGGCTTATTCGTCTCAGGTAGCTGTAGACATGTATCCAAGATTCTCATGTTGATTGAGCACCTCTAGCTGGATCTCTCCAGGGAACCAACTTTCACTCGAAGCCCGTACTAAATGGCATGAC
>JAWQFJ010015673.1:22500-24342 GCA_034096865.1 Theodoxus fluviatilis
TGTTGTCTCCCTTTCTCACACTTGGTTCTTTGCTCCCCAGAATGAAGGTGGTCGCTCTTCTCGCCCTGGTGGTGTGCGCCGTGGTAGCCATGCCGTACGACGACGAGGAGGTGCTCAAGCGCGCTTTGTTTGGCGATTTGAGTAAGTTGTGCCGTACATATCTCCGTCTGGGTGAGGGTTGAGAGCAGACCCACCACTTGATGACTCCCTCAAGAGCTGGAACCGCTGGCTGCTAGTCTGTGGGGTCTGCTTCTGAAGAGTAGCCAAGGTAGTCCCAAACACAGGGCCTCCAGGAAAACAGTAGACCTGTCATCTGATTCATGCGCAGAACCGACACGGCTGTGGATTCAATCAACTGCTGCAGCCCGCTGGTAACCCAGTGTTCAGCCCATAAGATAAACGATGACTATTTTGTCTGTAAAAGTACTGCGCACAACACTTACTTTGGGATAATATAGACTTTCTCAGTAAATATAATGCATTCTAATGTTAGAGTTACGTCTCAGTTTGGACAAGTCTTTCATTTCCTTTTCTGAAACTATGTCATAGACATTGACGGGGGGAAAAGCTGATTTTAAAAGGGAGGGGAGGGAGGAGGGGAGGTGATTAGGGGCGAACGAGAAATCGAGGGAGGCGTGAGGTGTGCAAATGCGGTGAAAGAAAGACAACTTATTTGACGATTTATTAATATACCGAATAACTCATCAGACAGCCTCCGAAGTTGGTGAGCCTTGACCTGGACATAAATCATATTGTAAGTGTTGTGCAGTGATTCTAAATACTGCACGGTTATTTGCTGAAGAAGGCCAAAAAAGACGAGACAATATAGTTCAGCTGAAATGAATACGGTAGCTACACACTCCATGTCTCATTGTCCACAACGTAAGTTTGCGAATATATATTTATCATTCACACACAAGATGGTAAATAAGCATGCAGTTGCACTAAGGAACAAACAGACAGGTAGACGGCAGACAGACAGACATAGAGACGGACAAAGTTATCCCTCCAAGTTTACTGGAAATCCTCCCAGCTTTATTGAGAATAAGAATGCGAGACGTTTCGTTTCTCGCTTAAAACCGATTTAATCCAACCGCAAGTTTATCATCGTCAACTTGTCGAAAGCCCTTCCTTCCCCCACAAGTTCCTCGTGTGGGCTAGGGGTGAGAAGAGACGCACCTGTTTCCCTATACGATTCGTAAGAGACGAATGACTGACAAAAGCGTAACTCGATTTTGTTGCAAACAGCTCTGGTGAAGTTCGTTATCAATGGCACTACAGAGCCTTTGGAACAGACAGTACAACTGTATTCATTCGTCCTTTCATTTCCCAAGGATGTATTATGCATATTTGCCGTTGAAGAGAATTGAGTGAGTTCGTGTCTGACCAGATTTCGAATTGCTTCAGTGCACAAGATCCTGGATCCCCTCTTGAAACTGGTCTCCAAGGACTCCACGGAGCAGGCCTGCGAGGTTGCATGCAAGGCTGGCATCCACACCCTGGTCCACATTCCCCTGGTTGACCATGCCTGTGCTCCCGCCTGCAAGGAGTGAGTGACCACTCCTGTTTCCACCTCTTTGTCTGTTTGTCCATCCGTCCGTCCGTCTCTCTGTCCTTCCATCTGTCTGTCTGTGTGCGTGCGTGCGTGTGTGCTTGTGTCTGCCTGCCTGCCTGCCTGCCTGCCTGCCTGCCTGTCTGTCGGATTGTCTGTCTGTCTGCCTGTCTGCCTGTCTGCCAACTTGCCTGACTGCCTGCCTCTGTGTGTGTGTGTGTGTGTGTGTGTGTGTGTTTGTGTGTGTGTGTGTGTATGTGTGAGAGAGAGTGTGTGTGTGTGTCTGTAAG
>JAWQFJ010015676.1:5000-20000 GCA_034096865.1 Theodoxus fluviatilis
ATCATCATCATCATCATCATCATCATCATCATCATCATCATCATCATCATCATCATCATCGTCGTCATCATCATCATCATCATCATCATCATCATCATCATCATCATCATCATCATCATCATCATCATCATCATCATCATCATCATCATTCCAGTGGAGAGGACATTCGAACTCAAGCAATGGCTAAGTATGCCAAAGCTCAATGTCAATGAACACTGCTCAATGTTGTGGTGACATACCAACAGAGCCCACAGGAGGACGAGACCTCGATGAGGTGGGGGGTGGGAATGAAGAAGGGTGTGGGCGTGGAGTCAGTGGGGGGAGTGGAAACGGGGAGGGGAATGGGGAGGGATCTAGGTGGTCTGGAGATGGGTTGGAGAGAGGGAAAGGAAACAGGGACGGGATGAAAGGGGGAAGCTAGGGGAGAGAAAGGGAAAGAGTGGGTGAAAGTGGGATGGAGAGGGGGAAAGGAGAGGGGAACGGAGAGGGGTGGGGAAGTGGGGAGTGACGATGTATCCCACGGGGCCCACAAGAGCTAACACACTCGGTCTGCATAAAGTATTCGCCTCGCCACGCGCAGCCATTGGGTCCAGTTTTGAGAAGTGTCCAGTGCGTTGTCAGTGCGAGCAGGCACACAAGCTCTTCTTCAAGTTTCCTCCGTCCACAGGTAGGGTTGCAAACCTTTCTACAAGCGTGATAGGGACGTTAACATGGGGGCAAATATCGACATGTTCACGCTTGGGCAATGTTGTGTTTCTGTGCCATTGCTGTGAGTGGTACATGTGGGACAGGTCTGTTTGCTCTCTGGGCATACAGAAACGCGTACTGCTCGTTCCCGCGAACAGTCTCCACGGGGCTCTGCCCAGCACGTTCAGGAAGTTTCAACCAAAATATTTATCTTCGAGTCAGAAATAGTCCTTGTTAGTTAATCACAACCTAGCTCCAAATACAATTCAGCTGTAAAATAATGCCATGACTTGTGCCCTCGGACATCAAATATGATGCTCAGTGATATTTTCGTGGATTCATATTGAATGAATGAATGAATGAATGAATGGAGTTTTACTGCCTATCAGCCTTTGTAGACCACGCAAGATCATTGATCACGAATATCATCAGTGCCAGTTAGAGTAAGAGCAAGTTTAGTCTCTATTTCTTCAGTCATTCTTCTCTAACCCATCATGTTAGGATATGCGGTGAGCCTATTCTTACCCTCAACCCAAAGGGGGCGAGGAGCGGGATGCGTGGCGTGGGGGATGTGTGGGGATGGCGTGGGGGATGTGTGGGGATGGCGTGGGGGATGTGTGGGGATGGCGTGGGGGATGTGTGGGGATGGCGTGGGGGATGTGTGGGGATGGCGTGGGGGATGTGTGGGGATGGCGTGGGGGATGTGTGGGGATGGCGTGGGGGATGTGTGGGGATGGCGTGGGGGATGTGTGGGGATGGCGTGGGGGATGTGTGGGGATGGCGTGGGGATGTGTGGGGATGGCGTGGGGGATGTGTGGGGATGGCGTGGGGGATGTGTGGGGATGGCGTGGGGGATGTGTGGGGATGGCGTGGGGGGTGTGTGGGGATGGCGTGGGGGTGGGTGAAGAGACAAACGGACCCGATTGCAAAGTTGGCTTTACTATCTTTTATTAATGTTGTCGTTCGTTCGTTCGTTTCCCAACCCCTTGCTTCATAATGTTGTATCGTACGAAGTGACGAGGCCCGGGTCATCAAGGAAAGGTAGTTGAGCCACGCTACGTAACACTATGCTGGGGTGGCTGAACCGCTATTTGTTTTGGAAAGCAATGGTTCTACAGTTGCCATTTTCCATGACACTCCACTTCAGGATTTACGTGGAGCTTCTTGCCACTCTCGATGGCATAAGTCCTCTGGGAATTCTCATACTGCCATGACCCACCAGAGGTCTCTACCGTTGCTTCAGCTTTCCTGCTGAAACACTGGAAAGTAGCCAAGTGCAGATTTGGGGCGCGTTTGTCAGGCAAGTGGCTCGCCTCGATGGCTAGTCGAGGGCGAGCGAGACGCACCTACGTCTAAAAAACGGCCAATCATCAATTGGCAAGGCGGAAGTCCGAGAGAACATGGCTGCATCCTGGAGCGAGAGTCAGTGAAGAAGTTGCCGATAGATGAAATAACTGACGATACAGATGTCACAGCAGTTTTTAACTTGATAGAACACACCATGAAGTCATATCGAATGGCACGGGAACTTTTTCAACGGAAAAAAGCAACCGGGTTCAATTGTCGAAAATGTGCATCAATTCATCTCGATCAATTCAGGAGACTTAATTCATAGAGTGTACGTTCCTGTTTGCAAACGATAACATTTTTTCCGGAAGTGTATGTCCAGAAGAAAAAATATACACCTACTTCTCAAAATATACAAATGAACACTCGAACAGCAAATACTTCCGTGTACATACACTTTTCCATTCTCTGACCCTCAGTAGCACATTACAGGCACTGCCGTCTATCAGCAGCAACCCAATTGGCACAGTCTCCGCCAAATTAGTACATCCGGGGCTCTGCAGCGGGACCCAGCGAGGGAGCTCCGGAGCATACCTCGGCCTCCCTCCTTCACGGCGAGTACCTTATCATGAGCGAGAAACATAGGCAACGCCTAGCCCTCAAGATTCTACGCCTAACAAACGCGCCCTTGGACAGAAGGTATTTTCCTATGCTGAGCCTCTCGTCTGAAATGCCCTACTCGGAAAACGGATATGGCGTCCAGAGATGTGCCTCTTGCCTGAAATGCCCACCTGGAAAATGGAAATCATGCCCAGAGGTGTGCCTCTTGTCTGAAATGCCCACCTGGAAAATGGAAATCATGCCCAGAGGTGTGCCTCTTGTCTGAAATGCCCACCTGGAAAATGGAAATCATGCCCAGAGGTGTGCCTCTTGTCTGAAATGCCCACCTGGAAAATGGAAATCATGCCCAGAGGTGTGCCTCTTGTCTGAAATGCCCGTCTGGAAAATGGAAATCATGCCCAGAGGTGTGCCTCTTGTCTGAAATGCCCACCTGGAAAATGGAAATCATGCCCAGAGGTGTGCGTCTTGTCTGAAATGCCCGTCTGGAAAATGGAAATCATGCCCAGAGGTGTGCCTCTTGTCTGAAATGCCCACCTGGAAAATGGAAATCATGCCCAGAGGTGTGCCTCTTGTCTGAAATGCCCACCTGGAAAATGGAAATCATGCCCAGAGGTGTGCCTCTTGTCTGAAATGCCCACCTGGGAAAATGGAAATCATGCCCACGAGGTGTGCCCTCTTTTTTTGTCTGAAAATGCCCATCCTGGAATATGGGAAAATCATGCTCAGCAGTCGGGTGTGCCTCTTGTCTGAGAATGACCCACATGGTGAGGATAATGGAAATCCGTGCCCAGAAAAGGCGCCTTGTGCCGCCCTTCTTGGCTAAAAAAAAATGTGATACCTGGGAAATATGGAAAGCGATGCTCAGAGAGTGTTGTGACCTCTTCCTTGTCTGAAATGCCCACCTGCGGAAATAGGAAATCCATGCCCGATTGAGGCATGGGCCTCTTAGTCTGACAATTGCCCACCTGGAAAATGGGAAATCATTGAGCCGAGGGTGTGCCCTCTTGTCTAGAATGACGATCCTGGAAAATGGAAATCTTATGCCCAGACTCCGGTGTCTTTGCCTCTGTCTCTGAAAGTGCCATACCTGGGGGAAAAATGGAAATGTCATTGCTCAGAGGCCTTCCTCTTGTCTAAAATGCCCACATGGGCAAATGGAAATCATGCCCCAGAGGTGTGCCTCTGTTCTAAAATGCATAACCTGGAAATGGATCTCATGCTCTAGTGTTGCCTCTTGTCAGATAGCATATGCCCACCTGGAATAAATGGTAAGATCATGCCCTCAGGTGTTCCTCTTGTCTGTTGCCCACCTGACAATGGCCATCATGGCCAGAGGTGTGCGTCTTGTCAGAATCGCCCCACCTGGAAGGGGAAAATGGAAAGTCATCCGGCAGACGCCGCTGTTGCCTCTTGTCTGAAATGCCCACCTGGAAAATGGAAGATCCTGGCCAGAAGGTGTGCTCTGTCATAAATGCTCGCCCCCCTACTGTTGGACACTGAGGAGTCCGCCGTTGGTGTGCCTCTTTGGTGTATGCTGCGAGTAACTGTATGGGTGTTGGAGCAAGCGCTATGCAAATTTACAAGTGATAATTAAGACGATGCCGATGACGATGAGGATGACGGTGACGACGACGGCGTCGACATTGATGATGATGATGATGATGATGATGATGATGATGATGATGATGATGATGATGATGATGATGATACAGATGTTTATCTCCTGCAACAAAGTTCAAAAGCTCACACAATCGATGGGTATTTGCCGAGGAAGAAACTACCATCACACTGTGACCGAAAGCATGCTTAACGAGTAGAATCACTCCTTGTGAATTAAAGAAAAAGTGCTGAATGAGGGGTGTACTTGACACAATATTCAAGGATATTTTAACGCATACAACGTTACACTTAACAATACCGACTCAAGATGATTTGTGTATTAAACACTTTCCGATGTAATTGACAAGTCAACAGACGCCATCTTGCCTCCGAGGCGCCTGTCTCCTACGTCACACCGGGGACTATGAACGGGGTTAACACAAGATAAAATTAATATGACTCAACGAGGAGTTCGGCATCGCTCACGTCCGCAAGACCGCAATAGAGTCCTGCCAGTTTGAAATGGTCAAAGTCTCTGAAGCTGAAGAAGCAAGAGAACTGCTGCTAGCCAACGTGACGGCAGGAACGACAGAGCTGGCAGGACTGACTGGCAAGCAGCCTTGTCAAATCCACGAATGCAGTGGTCCCAGGAATACTTATCGGCTACGCGTAACAGATCTCGTGCGCGCTCAGCATCACAGCACCATTTGCAACGTATCTAGCGGCTGTCGAGGGTGAAAATGAGAGTGATATTGATTTTGAGTGTGCTATAACTGACTCCGACTTAAATCAAGCCGGATCATCCGGAGGGTCTAATAGTTGCAGACAAAATTATATTCGTAACTGACAGACCTAGCGTGCGCGCAAACCCGTTTAAGAATTTGTCTGTGCAAATTTAAACCAATTTTTCAGCATGTCAGGCTGTTTGTGCGAAAACGCATGCATGCTGACATTCGTCCCGCTCGCGTTAAAACAATTTACAGCAACGCAACAGACAATCATCAGGGACGGACTAGGGGTGGGGGGGGAGGGGTCCGGGGTTTCCATATATTCCTCCATGTTTACATCGGTACAGGCAAATTTGCTTTGCCACAAACACACTCAGTTACAAAGGCGATGAGGATTTCCTACCAGTCCGAAGGCAAATGTCAAAGGTGAGACACTGTGGACTCGAACGTTCCTGAGGAATCCCAAACAAGCAACACTTGCTGCCGAGAAATGACGCAACAAAACACTGGGTTTTTTCTCCTTCCTGCTTCAACAATTCGTACGTTTCTCATTAGTTGTGCCTGCCTGTCTGACTGCCTGTCTGACTGCGTGCATGCCTGACTGCGTGTATGCCTGCCCCCCCCCCCCCCCCCCCCCAACACATTCACACAAACACACACACACACACACACTCACACATACACACACACACACGCACGCGCACAAACACACACACACGCGCGCGCGCGCACAAACGCACACACACACACACAAACACACACATACACAAACACACACACACACAAACACACACACACACTCACACAAACACACGCACGCACATATATACGCACACACGCACGCATGCACACCCACGCAAACACAGAGGCAGGAGACAGAAAATAATCAGTTAGGTGTGTGCAAGTACACACTTTTCTTCCTTAATGAAACACATGATGTCAGCACTAAGTACAGGAATGCGTCTCTGTGTCCTATCATGCCAGCCTCAGCACGTGATTAGTAAAGCAACTGCAATTACGTCATGAACTGTGGAGATAAGTGGGCCTCCCAACCAGAAAAAGCCAGCTGAGAAAGGTCTTGCTGAGGTCATAATGACTGCTCCTACGCCTTCAGGTCACATGAAAATGACCGGCGTTTCATTCACGACACAGTTGCCGGGGCGAGTGGAAAGGGGTCGAACACCAGTGCCGTTTGTTCTTGATCCTCTGAAGTTCGAGAGTCGCACAGAAATTTCCCTTGTGTGCTTTTGGATGTTGTATTTGCATTTCTTCCTTCCTTTGCAATCAGAGTTCGTGGATTGGCTCACGTGGAGAAGTGACAAGAAGATTGCGTTTGTGTTAGTTCTTGCAGGCTCGTGATCAGTTCTAAAGGTCAAATGGCGTCCTTCACCTTCGACTTGGCTTTCCTGCTCCTCTGCGGGGTGAACGCCTACCAGAGGGCCTACGCCACCTGCCAACCAACCTTTGGTGGGTATCTTTTTCCTCCCTCTCCTCTCCTCTCCTCTTCTCTCCTCTCCTCTCCTCTCCTCTCCTCTCCTCTCCTCTCCTCTCCTCTCCTCTCCTCTCCTCTCCTCTCCTCTCCTCTCCTCTCCTCTCCTCTCCTCTCCTCTCCTCTCCTCTCCTCTCCTCTCCATTCATGTCATGCAACCGGCAATAATTGTTTTTGCTTGTCGCCCGTGCGTCTGTGTGTGTGTGTGCGTGTGTGTGTGTGTGTGTGTGTGTTGGGGGGGGGGGAGGTAACGTGTGTGTAGTGTGTGTACAACGACAACAACAACAAAACATTTTATTGTGTAGGCCATTGGCCCATTACAATCGGTAACATTACATTACATTGCCAACATGTGTCTTCTTATACAATTAATGTGAGAGCGTATCACTCATGCATTAGACAGAAGCTTCACTTCAATATCAAAATATGTATACATCATACAAAGAAAGAATTATTCACTGCAGAATCAGTAGCTTCTGCTCTTCTTTTAAAAGCGTAGAGTAGATAAACACTGACAGCTCGAATAACATATGTCTCTTTTGTAGAGAACAACTACACAAGTGGTTTTACATCAATGTTTTGAACATGTGGTATTACATACTTCATTCTGATGTCTTCATATGCCGGGCAGTACAGAAGAAAATGTTTTTTGTCTTCCTCTTTTTCATGACAAGCTGAACACAGGGTTTCATAATTCTCATCGCAATACCTTTTTTATGCACTGTTAATTCGCTCATGCCTAAGCGAAAGCGTATCCATACATCTCTGAAAACTTTTCGATTCAGGTTATAAAGATACACTTCATTTCCAAATATTGTTTTATACTCTCTGTACAATATGAAACGATTACTCCTATGCAGATCAGACTCCCAACCAGTAATACACTTTTGTATTAATTGTGCTCTGAGCGTTTGCAAAAAGTTATGTTCGTTTACCACTTTCTGGTCTACCCAAGCGTTTTCAAACCCATTTTCCATGAGGACAGTACGAATTTTTGAAGCCCAGTTATTGCTGTCAAGGCTTCTCAGCATTGATCTATACATCATGTTTGGAAATCTGCTGTTGTCCATTTTCAAATTTTTTAGCCAATATTTAATTGATCTCATTACAGC
This sequence comes from Theodoxus fluviatilis, assembly GCA_034096865.1. Lineage (NCBI taxonomy): Eukaryota > Metazoa > Mollusca > Gastropoda > Cycloneritida > Neritidae > Theodoxus > Theodoxus fluviatilis. The sequence goes on from JAWQFJ010015676.1 coordinate 12,524, forward strand.
ATTGATGTGCAAAGGGTATCTGCCTGTATCACCATAGACCAGAGCATTAGGTGTCCTTATACTGACATTAAGATACTGCTTCAGTAGATGTAGGTGGACTACTTCAATCATTTGGCAAACGTCTACTCCCCACACTTCGGAGCCATACAGTAGTACTGGTTGAATTTGTGAATCTAAGATTCTAAAGAAAACATCTGGAGTTACATGGACAAGTTTTGTTATTATCTTAGCAATTCTGGCAACTGCAGCCTTACCTCTACAAACAAGATTAGACAGAATTGAATTCGTACTCAACTTTGTCGACAATACAATGCCAAGATACCTGTACTCTGGTACAACTTCGAGTTTCCATGCGCATCGAGAACCATTTCTTCCCACTTTGGCTAATGTCCCCACATGTCGACAACGACCATCGAACGTCGTGTACTTTGGTTTTCTGTAATGTAAAATAAATGGAAAGATTGATGAGTGATGAATGAATGAATGCTGATGAATGGATGAATGATGGATGAATGAATTGAATGAATGATGAATGACTGAAGTGAAGAACAATGAATAGAATGCAAATGAATGGAATGAATGAATGAATGAATGAATGAATGAATGAATGAAAGAACGAACGAACGGACGGACGGACGGACGAACGGATGGATGGGTAATGAATGAATGGATAATGGATGAATGGATGAATTAATAGCACTACACACGTACACAAGTCCACCTGCTAATGCCATTTAAAAAGAAATTAATAGTGCGAACGAGTTCTCACTCTCTCTCTCTCTCTCTCTCTCTCTCTCTCTCTCTCTCTCTCTCTCTCTCTCTCTCTCTCTCTCTCTCTCTCCAGTCATGAAGAGAGTGGACCGCAAGTGCTCTACCCTGTGCGAATGAGCTGTGTTCACGATCCAACTTATTCCCCCAGTACCTCCGATGACATCATCCCCTCCACGACCCTCCCGATGTCTTCGGCTCTGCTTCCCAGTTCACGCTGGCACACCCCCACGTAGGCCGAGAACCACATAAGGGAAGCCGCTTGGTCGCCGCTCGTTCTTCTCCCTATACTGTGTCCAAACCCTGTGGAATGCGCACATCCCCGAGCATGCAGAAGCGAAGTCATAGAGGTATTTCAGGCACCTCTGGAAGAACTCACCTTTCTGACTTGGATCTGTGTTAATAGTGATTAAATGGAAGAGTACATACCTTGCCTGAAAGGCTGTGCACTATTTCTGTTTTTGTTACTTTCCTCTCTTCGCCGCCCCATATCTCCTAGCGCCTTAGAGCATGCCCTCTCTCTCTCTCTCTCTCTCTCTCAAAACACAGTACAAAGCCATGCCAGTCGCCGGATTACCAGCTGCTGTGGAGGCTGTGTTATCGTCCCTGATCACGACTGAGATATTGTTATCTTGGAAAGTCGTTGGAGACGAGGGAAACAGCATCGTCGTCCTGCGGCTCAGGCAAACCGGCAGTCAGCCATTTCTCTCGAACAACATCAAGCGAGGAGTGTGGCGACGAAAAACACCATCTCAACAGCGACGAGACCAGCGGCGGGCAGAATGTCACAGAGCCATGAGTGAGAGGAAGTTTTCTCGAACTGCATCCGAAAATATTGATAATGAACATGCCGCGAATTTTGCTGTTCACCACGACGTTGCACGGGTTTCACTTTCTGCTGTAGCATTGAGTCAGACACTAACAACGCCCTTGACCTTTAACCTACCTAGCCGGCAAGATGACTTGGTCACAGAGAGCACTGAAAGCCAAGCCTGCGAGACATCTGCAGCTAAACGCCTTGGCGATATCGAGACCAACACCACTACTCCAACCGTGATACCCTCACTTTCATCCGAGTAAGACCTTACCATTGAAGACTGCGAGGAGGTTCTCCAGCGGGTGATGAAACGAGTGGTTGATAGAGTGTATGATTGCCAGCACAGCTTATAAAAGGTGCGATAATAAATTGCCATCGCTGCTGCTCCTCGACCTGGCCAGGACGCGAATACGGATCATCAGACACTACAGAGGTCGTCGTCCGTGCCATCGGGAGCTCCTGGTTCCTCAGCCTCATCTCATGCCCCTGCTTCATCAGCTGATGACCCCGACATCGTCCCGATTCCTGACCGCAGGCGACCGACGTCGAGACGTCGTGCAAGAAGGATGACGACACAGATCTACCTCATGGGCGGAGTGTGCCTGCAGCAGCCAAGCAACAGTCAGCATGAACTGCACGAACTGTCCAAAAGTAGTGGCACAGACGGTGTTGATTGTTCGTGCATTGCAAACTTTCCACAACTGGTTTCCAGTTTTGTTGGCACACGCGCATTTTGGTTACTGTTTCGCGTCACTTTGTTTTCACTGTAATGGGCCGGCAGGCCCTCACAATAAAATTTTTGTTCGTTCGTTCGTTCGCTCTCTCTCTCTCTCTCTCTCTCTCTCTCTCTCTCTCTCTCTCTCTCTCTCTCTCTCTGTGCCTGCGTGAAAGTGCGCACGTATGTGTGTGTGTGTGTGTACATCTGTGCATGTTTTCTGTCAATACATCAGTGGGTCCGAAACTCTGTGTGTGTGTGTGTGTGTGTGTGTGTGTGTGTGTGTGTGTGTGTGTGTGTGTGTGTGTGTGTGTGTGTGTGTGAGAGAGAGAGAGAGAGAGAGAGAGAGAGAGAGAGAGAGATCGTTTATGACAGAATGTGTACAAGAGTTTTCAAAGAAGAGTTGTCATCCCGAGCAATGACTGAACCATGCCACCTTATTACCTCGCACTATTTCCTCCTGATGGAGCCACTGCGTCTAATTCCGATCTGAAGAAGCTGCGTTCACCAGTGTAGTTTGTGGTTCACACCTGGAAGTGCTGCAAGGTGGTTGGCTGATGTGGTCAGTCCTTGTTCTTCACGATGTGACAGTTATTTTCTTTCATTGCGTTTTCCTTTCTTTGGGAAATGACGTGTGTCGTGAAAAAAGTTTTCTACACATGTACTTTTGAAAACGGACCGTATAACGTCTCTTGGTGACTTTCTTTTCAAACGTGAAGTGAAAATCGAATGAGGTAAAGGGCTGTTCTGCTAGCTTTGTGAGACAGTGGTGAAATGTGATGTGGTATGAATCCCAGAGTGAGAGTGGTTTTCAAAGCCATTGTCGCATTTTGACCGTCTGTCCCCAGTGTACGGGATTTGCGACTTCCAACCTGACCCACGATTTGAAGTCCACGTGCATGGCACCGTGGACATACGTCAACAGATAGTAAGTGTTGGCTGACGTGATTATCTACCACCATCACCACCACCACCATCATAACTGTCATCACCACCACCACCATCATAACTGTCATCACCACTACCACCATCATAACTGTCATCACCACATCCACCATCAGTCGCCATCACCATCACTACTGTCACCACCATCACCACTGTCATCACCATCACCACCATCACGATCACGACAACCACCACCGCCACCACCACCGCAATCATGACTGTCATCGCCCCTACAACCATCAGTCACCATCACCACTGTCATCACCATCACCACTGTCACCACTTTAATCACCAAGTGCTGTCATCACCATCACCACTGTCACCACCATCACCACTGTCACCACTGTAATCACCACTGTCATCACCATCACCACTGTCACCACCATCACCACTGTCACCACTGTAATCACCACTGTCACCACCATCACCACTGTCACCACTGTAATCACCACTGTCACCACTGTAATCACCACTGTCACCACCATCCCTACTGTCACCACCATCACCACTGTCACCACTGTAATCACCACTGTCACCACCATCACCACTGTCATCACCATCACCACTGTCACCACTGTAATCACCACTGTCACCACCATCACCACTGTCACCACCATCACCACGGTCACCACTGTAATCCCCACTGTCACCACCCTCCCTACTGTCACCACCATCACCACTGTCACCATCATCACCACTGTCACCATCATCACCACTGTCACCTTCATCACCACTGTCACCATCATCACCACTGTCACCATCATCACCACTGTCACCATCATCACCACTGTCACCATCATCACCACTGTCACCACCATCACCACTGTCACCACCATCACCACTGTCACCACCATCACCACTGTCACCACCATCACCACTGTCACCACCATCACCACTGTCACCACCATCACCACTGTCACCACCATCACCACTGTCACCACCATCACCACTGTCACCAGTAACTCCTCATCTCCACCACTGTCACCACCATCACCACTGTCACCACTATCACCACTGTCACCACCATCACCACTGTCACCACCATCACCACTGTCACCACCATCACCACTGTCACCACCATCACCACTGTCACCACCATCACCACTGTCACCACCATCACCACTGTCACCACCATCACCACTGTCACCACCATCACCACTGTCACCACCATCACCACTGTCACCACCATCACCACTGTCACCACCATCACCACTGTCACCACCATCACCACTGTCACCACCATCACCACTGTCACCACCATCACCACTGTCACCACCATCACCACTGTCACCACCATCACCACTGTCACCACCATCACCACTGTCACCACCATCACCACTGTCACCACCATCACCACTGTCACCACCATCACCACTGTCACCACCATCACCACTGTCACCACCATCACCACTGTCACCACCATCACCACTGTCACCACCATCACCACTGTCACCACCATCACCACTGTCATCACCATCACCACTGTCACCACCATCACCACTGTCACCACCATCACCACTGTCATCACCATCACCACTGTCACCACCATCACCACTGTCACCACCATCACCACTGTCACCACCATCACCACTGTCACCACCATCACCACTGTCATCACCATCACCACTGTCACCACCATCACCACTGTCATCACCATCACCACTGTCATCACCATCACCACTGTCACCACCATCACCACTGTCACCACCATCACCACTGTCACCACCATCACCACTGTCATCACCATCACCACTGTCACCACCATCACCACTGTCATCACCATCACCACTGTCATCACCATCACCACTGTCATCACCATCACCACTGTCACCACCATCACCACTGTCATCACCATCACCACTGTCATCACCATCACCACTGTCATCACCATTACCACTGTCATCACCATCGCCACTGTCATCACCATTACCACTGTCACCACCATCACCACTGTCATCACCATCACCACTGTCATCACCATCACCACTGTCATCACCATCACCACTGTCATCACCATCACCACTGTCATCACCATCACCACTGTCATCGCACCTACAACAATCAGTCACCATCACCACTGTCATCACCATCACCACTGTCATCACCATCACCACTGTCACCACCATCCCGATCATCACAACTATCACCACCACCGTCATGACTGTCACCACCACTACCACCATCAGTCACCACCACTACTACCTCTTTCTTTGTCATAACCAATGCTATTGTCACCACCACCACAATCACTACCATCACCACCACCATCGCTATCCTTAACACCACCACCACGTCCTCCACCGCCATCACCACCTCTACCATTGTCATAACCAATACCATTGTCACGACCACAATCACTACTATTACCACCACCATCACAATCATCATCACTATTCACTCCACCACCATCACCGCCATCACCACCACCACCACCGCCACCACCACCACCACTACCTTCACCGCTACCAACATCAGCACCTCCACCATTGTCCCATCCATCACCACCACCAAACCACTGCCACCACTCCCATCATCACAATTGCCACCATCACCCTACCCCACCACACTACTATCACCGCTTCCATCATCATCGTCACCATCACTATCGCCACTACCATTACCACTACCAGTATCATCACGTCTGGCATTATAACCAGCAGCACCACCACTACCAGCAGCACTACCACAACTTCACCATCACTATCACCACAACTACCACACCTTCCATCACCATCCCCGACGTCACCTGTAGCATTGTCTCCTGCACCACCACCACCACCACCAACACCACCACCACCACACTATGACCACCGTCACCACCACCACTATCAAACTGCCATGTCTACTATCACCACTATGGTCAACACCACCACTACATGTACTGTCACCGCCATCACTTCAATCACCAGCATCACCACACAATATTACCAACTCCACCATTGTCACGACCACCATCATCAAACCGTCACCATTACAACACCATTTTCATTTCCTTATCAATGTCGTTGTCATCATGGCCGCCGTTTTGACCACACACGCCTTCTCGTGGAGCAGGACTGCGAGGGCGATGACGGACACACGGAGTTCTGGCTCAGGGCCACTGGACTTCCCACGACGGACGTACCCGTGGAACGCGGCTTTCATGTTCACCAGTTTGCTGACTTCTCAGACGGCTGCACCTCGGCCGGCCCCCACTACAATCCCGAAACAATGACCCATGGTGCCCTCGGTGACGAAATCAGGTAACATATTTGTCCGTGGTGACCAGTAGGTCAAGAGACCAGGCAGACCGGTCGTTGGCAAATGGTAAATGTAGCTGACGTTTCAGGTCGTGGACGAGGTCAAAGCTTTTTGTTTTCGTGACAAAGATGTTTCCGTGACTCCGCCCACCTGACGAACCCTGACCAATCTCCTCATGGCTTCGCCCGAATTGGTCACAGGCTGTTTCCCCGCGTGCTGATGCTCTGTGTGATTCTCATTAAAACAAGGACATACGGTTCTTTGTTGAGGCAAAGACACTATCTAACCAATCTATTTCACTAGAGACTTCGCATACCGGCGAATACTGACTCGGGTTCACAGAATGCTATCTATCGGGACCGCCAGCTTCTGCAGTTTTGACGCAGTTTGTCATTTGGCCTCTCGTGACGTTTTGACGTTCGTGGGAACATCACTTCCGGTAGAATGAAAGCTACAGTGGACTAGTAATAATCGTGTTTTCACATAGTAGCGTCTTTCGTGTGTATCTGCATTTAATTCGAAGATTGAAAGAAAGTAATATATTACTTTCGTATTCAAAGACACTTTGAGCGTAATGAAACAAGAATTCCCAGTCGATCAATTTGTTTACATTTGCCAGAACAGTGCGGGAATGTACGCGTGATTTTTCAGTATTGCCGTTAGTTTTATTGCAAAAGTTTAGGTGCTGTACTTGTCACCAAGAAGTATTCTTCGGACTGACAAATTAATCATTATTATAGGTTAGTGAGCTTTCATCGGAGGACGAACAGCGCAGCTAGTGTTAAATAGTGACTCACTGGAAGTAGTTTTCCCGCGAATCACTTCCTCTCTCAATTCGGCGAAGCTGGCGGTCCCGTTAGATGGTGTCTTTGGTTGAGGTGTCAGGCTGTGTGTTTGTTGCTTATAGGGAACTGATTTCAAGAGTCTACTCCCTACCCGACCCTTTACCCACCCCACCTAACTCACACCCAAACAAGAAACATATGTGAACG
>JAWQFJ010015676.1:22500-25000 GCA_034096865.1 Theodoxus fluviatilis
TGATGTCATTACTTACATAGTAGTAGCAACAACAACAGCAGCAGCAGCAACATATACTACAACAACAACAACTAGTACTACTACTACTATTATTACTACTTTCACTACCACTACTACAACCACCAACACCAGCACATTCACCACCACCACCACAACTATTACCACTACAGTAACTACCACTACGACGCCCTTCAACTACCGCACTACCATTGCCACCACCACCACCACTAAAATTACCACCACCACTACTACTACTACTTCTACTACTACTACTACTACTACTACTACTACTACTACTACTACTACTACTACTACTACTACTACTACTACTACTACTACTACTACTACTTCTACTACTACTACTACTACTTCTACTACTACTACTACTACTACTACTACTACTACTACTACTACTACTACTACTACTACTACTACTACTACTACTGCTACTACTACTACTATTACCACAACACCAGCACCTTCACCACCACCGCCACAACTATTATACTACAATAACTACCGCTACGGTACCACGCAACTACCGCAACTACCATTTCCACCACCATCACCACCACCTCCTACACCACCAGCACTGCTACTACCACTACTACCACCTCCATACTACATCGACTACTTCTACTATTAGTACTGCTGCCACCACTACCACTACTACAACTACCTCTACCACTAGCACCACCACTATTACTTCTACTACTTCGACCACTAATGTCACTCTCTCTCTCTCTCTCTCTCTCTCTCTCTCTCTCTCTCTCTCTCTCTCTCTCTCTCTCTCTCTCTCTCTCTCTCTCTCACTTAATCTCTCACTCACCCACCCGCTATATCTGTATGCGTGCTCCCGCGTGTGTGAATATATAATATATAAACTATATTATAGTTTATATAGAACTCCATCAAGTTTTTCTTTTTATCAAGGAGAATCTTATTCAACAGAAAAAGTATGGGGAAAAGGATGTAACAATCAAACAAAGCAGCAGAAGTAACGATGTTGATGGAGGACATGAAAACGAAGTAGCTTTGTAATCTTTCAAACATTGACAAGCAGACAAGGAGGACCTGACGTAATGCTCAATAATCAGGGTTGTCTATGTTTTACAATTTAAGCTCTTCAAGACTAAAACTTTCATGTTTTTCTCGTAGATAAAATCTACTTCATTTCTCTTCAAACGTTTTTTTAAAAATTATGTTCTATTTTTGCAATACATTGCCCCCTTGCATAGCATTCAGTAGAAACAATTTGAAATATGTGTTTGTAAAACACTTTTTTCATAGTAAATGTATTTTCAACTACTAGAATGATTCGATTTGTCACAATGTCAGAAAAAGAACAAAACAATGAATCAAGATTTGTTGGTTTTACTTCTATCTCTGTTTTGTTGCTAAGATAGCTGTTTATTGCATTTCAAATTTGCTGCTGATTTCGCAATCCACATGGTCCAAACCTTCACTTCAGGTTTGCAAGTGGAGCAAGAGTGGTTCGGCACGATTCTCATTCTAAATGACGTTTCAAACTTCCTAGAGATCTAAAAAGTTTCTGCTCAGTAGTCCCATTTTAATCATTTCGTGAGTCCGAATTCCAGTCTTAGAAGAGGAAATATTGAATTGTAATAATCTGAGAAGAGTAAATGATTTATCGAAGACAGCAGTTACCAGTTTCCAGGTTCCCTCAGCAGAGCTGAGAGCCCACATTCTTATCAATGAGTCCTCCTGTAGTTTGGGGGCAAGAATAGACCCACTGCGTCTTCCTACGCGAGCCACAAGAGGCGGATAACTAGAGAAATAGCGACTTGATTGGCACCTACTCTCACCAGTTTTAATGATTTTCGTGATAATGGTCGTAACACGCCTACAAAGGCTAGTAGGCCGTAAAACTGTATTCACTCACTCACTCACTCACTCACTCACTCACTCACTCACTCACTCACTCACTCACTCACTCACTCACTCACTCACTCACTCACTCACTCACTCACTCACTCACTCACTCACTCACTCACTCACTCACTCAGTCATTTCTATCAGTGAAATCCACCATTGAGAGGTATCGCTCCACAACTTCATCATTCTTATACATGTATTTCCTGGTAGGCCACAAGCCTAATAAACAGTTTTAAGATCTTAAAGGCTCTCACTCAATTAATTCGTATAAGCATTTAGGCCACAACTTTAAACTAATTTAACAGAAGATTTCGTTCTCTAGGAAAAGTGATTACCCATTGGGGGCAGTAAATCTGATCATTTCCACACCGTAGTTTCTGCATAGTTTCATTTTGGCAACTGTAACTGAAAGCAAAGGCGGAATCCTGTAATGCTTCAATCGTTTACCACAAAAAAGGCTGGAGCAAAGTATATACCCATTATGGGAATATTAGCACACCCAGCCATATACTCAGGGACGACTGACCTCTGACGAATAACACTCACCCACCCTTATACACACACACACACGCGCGCGCGCGCGCGCTCACTCACACTTTCGCAT
>JAWQFJ010015676.1:35000-39026 GCA_034096865.1 Theodoxus fluviatilis
TTGTGTGCATGTGCGGGGAGCCTTTACCTCCGAAAGGATGGTTTTTTCTGTTGTCAATGGAAAGCCGCGCTCTCTCGAGAGAACCGACGAAGGCCACGATGATGGAGACCAACAGTAGAATGTAGAACGTCACGTTGAAAAGCTGAAAGCAAACACAGCCCCAACCAGTCACGTGATAATCACGTTACCCCGCACAGCGGAGAGAGTGGCAGTGGGCCAGCGGCGAACCCAGTGTGCAGCCTGTATTGCGCGACAAAGTCGCCGTGCAAAAAAGTCGTCAGAAGTCACCAGAGAGTTACCTCCCTCCGCTATCGCACGCGTTTTTGTGGGAAATCTCTCCCGACAAGCGACGGATTAGCTGCTGTACGAGTTATTTTTGCATGTGGATTGTTTTTATTCGTCCTGTATATTTCAGTTGCACGCAATGGTGCAGACATATCCCACAAATACGCGTGCGATCAGCGGAGTCTATTATTTTGGCAAATAGCAACAAGAGAGGTAAATCACTGATAACTTCCGCCGTCTCTTTTGCACGGGCGAATTTTATTTTTTGGAACGCTACGTAAATTGCAGAATGAATAAAAACAACTCACATGCAAATATAGTTCGCACAGCAGCAAATCATACGCTTGTCGGGAAAGATTTCCCACAAAAACGCGTGGGTAGGCAAGGAACCTGATGACTTTGAATAGGAAACAAACCTGTGGCCATTTGTGTTAGCAGTGCCTGAAGAAGTTTTAAGTCGATCTGCAGTATATAAAATTATTTTAAATGCATTTCATATCGAGTGGTACTTTGATTCTTTTCTTTTTATGACCGAAAATGTCCTAATTTTACTAAGCTCACTTGTGTCTCCCTTCAAAAGCATGATTCGCAAGGAACTACATAATTATAGGTTTGCACCGAGTAAACTTATTCAAAATGTTTTGTACGATCTGAAATACCATGAAGGTTTCTATGAAAAGTGTTGCAGAACTGGAAGTTGACAGAAAGCACGAAGCCATCGTTTGGTGGTGCAGGGTCCCATATTAGCCGGCAGCCTGCCTAGCGTTGTATAAGGCAAGCGCTACGGGGCGCTCTGACCTATTTGTCGTGACCTCTAATGCTTCCTGCGGCAGGCCATGCAGAGCAGCAAGGGTTGCATGCCTAAAGTAGTACAACCCACGGCTGGCGATCCAATGACGCGAGTGGATCTGCGACAGAATGTGCGATGTAACGTGACAAAACTGAACATCTCGAACAAAAGGAAAATTGTGTTTATTCAAAGTATGGTATAGAAGACAAATGAGTGTCCCAGACTGTCAAAAACGACTGAGAGTTCCTCGTCACGCTTTGCAGAAAGACGATAGAAGACAATGGTAAGATATGGACTGACTGTATATACGCAAGCAGTAGACATTCACTGCACCTTTAACTCTGTCAGCTGCTGTGAGAATTATATTAAAACAGTAAACCAAAAAACAAAAATGTGGGACAACACGGAATATCACGTTCTACGAACTGAAGGGAAAACGCCGTGGTGTGAATTTCTCTGTGCCTCATTGGAAATGTAACCACTGCCCGTAACAGAGGGTAGGGGGCCTGCTTGTCCATTTTGAAATCTTCATCGTTTAAGGAAAACTGACCTGTGGCCGTTTGTTTTAAAAGAACCTGATATTTTAAGTCCATCTGCACAATGAAAATCGGTTTTTTAAACGCATTCTTCACATACTTTTTCTCTTGAAATCCTGCCGATATGATAATTCTAACATTTTTTCCTCAAATGCATAGGGGAATAAATAGTTCACGCCTGCTGTAGTTTAACCAGTTCTACAGATGTGGGACTCGTGTTAGCCTTCTTAAAAAAACCTTTTTCCCATTAAACGTACATATATGATTTCCACTGAGAAACGGTAGAATAATATGGTATTGCATGGTACTGTACTGTCTGGTTTGGCCTGGTCTGCTCTAGTCTTGACTAATCTAGTCTGCTCTGGTCTCGCCTAGTCCAGTCCAGTCTAGTCTAGTCTAGTCCAGGTCTAGTCTAGTCCAGGTCTAGTCTAGTCCAGGTCTAGTCTAGTCTGGTCTATTCCTGTCTAATCTCGTCGAGTCTATTCATGTCTACTCCAGTTTATTCATGTCTGGCCTCGTGTCGTCTAGTCTATTATGGTCTAGTCTGGTCTAATATTATCTCGTCTTGTCTAGTCTAGTCTCATATAGTCTAGTCTATTCTTGTCAAGTCTCGTCTAATACATTCCTGACTAGTCAAGTCTATTTCTATCTAGTCTCGTCTCGTCTAGTCTAGTTTGGTCTAGTCTAATCTTGTTAAATCTAGCCTCGTCTTGTCTAGTCTGGTCCAATCTTGTCAAGCCGCGTCTACTCAATTCGCATCTAGCCGCGTCTGGTCTAGTCTAATCTAGTCTAGTCTAGTTACTTTTATCGTCAAAAGTACACAATGAATATGAAATTCATGTGGAGCCTTCACCCCTGCCACAAGAGCTGCGCCCGATGTCCAGGCAAGACTTGGTGAGAGGTGGGGCTGGCTCCCCAGAGGACTGGCGCCGGTCCAGCACGCTCACCACTGGACTGTCTCTCCGTGCTTGCAAGAAAAGGCCCTTACTTCACATCGCCATCCAGTCTTGCGGGCGAAAGTGGGGGTCTAATTCTGAAATTGGGACAATACGACAAAACAAATAATGATCACAATGATCTCTGGGAGGTGTTGGAATCTCTACTAAACCTGTGATCCCAACACTTCCCAGCGATCTTTATGATCATTATTTGTCTTGTCTTCTGGAATGCGGTGGTCTATTTTTTACCTACGTGGGACAACACGGTGTCCAGTACTCTGACGGAACTGAGAGAGAAGCATAAAGCACCGCAGGATGATGTCATGTGGGATCCTCCGTGGGACAACACGGTGTCCAGTACTCTGACGGAACTGAGAGAGAAGCATAAAGCACCACAGGATGATGTCATGTGGGATCCTACGTGGGACAACACGGTGTCCAGTACTCTGACGGAACTGAGAGAGAAGCATAAAGCACCACAGGATGATGTCATGTGGGATCCTACGTGGGACAACACGGTGTCCAGTACTCTGACGGAACTGAGAGAGAAGCATAAAGCACCACAGGATGATGTCATGTGGGATCCTACGTGGGACAACACGGTGTCCAGTACTCTGACGGAACTGAGAGAGAAGCATAAAGCACCGCAGGATGATGTCATGTGGGATCCTCCGCAGAGGAACAAAAATTCTCTCTCTTTTTTTCTCTGTGAATTAGATCTCGATAGAGTTGGCTGTCGTTTTGAGTTTCGTCATTTTTTAATAAACTTTTTGGCCTGCTTAGATATCAAGACCTAGAACTAGAAAGTTCACCATGAATAGTCCAGATCTTCAGAAAACAAAGAAGACAATCACCAGAGGAGATTTACCACGACTAGGCCAACACTCGTTGACGAGTTGAGAGCATGTCATAGTGGTGAAATCTGAGGAGAACATTTTTTGAAGGTTGCTGTACATATTGGTTCTGTCGGCGAGTGGTCAGCGCGCTCGACCTGCGGTCACTTGCGGCTAGAGGGCCAGGTCGAAGCTGCTCGGTTTCCAAGATTGCATCTTTGAGCAAGATGTTGAAATTACACTGCTTCTCCCCTTCCAGGAATAAAACCGTGTACCTTTGCGAGCATATCGTAGTGCGAATTACCCTTGCCCGCAGCCATGCGCTGATGCATGTATGACTGTGTGCGTCTCGTCTGTCCGTCACCATGGTTACCGCCAGGTACCAGTGCCAGTGGATAAATCAAGCAGCCCAGTGATCAGGGGGAAAGCTGTTAGGCGGTTTGGGACCCAGGCATGCGTGAGAAGTCGCTACATAAAACCCCATCTTTGCCTTGAGGGGACAAGGCCAGGGGAAGACTCCTGTGAAAAAGAGCGACAGAAGGAGCGAGAGGTCGGGGGCGAGGAGACGGCGTACCATCAGCAACAAGTTTCCCTGTCGAGGTCGCTCGAGGAAGTACCACAGCTTTCTCTTGCGCCGCGCCCAC
>JAWQFJ010015682.1:0-7500 GCA_034096865.1 Theodoxus fluviatilis
TCTCGCTCTGCCCTGCTGTCCTGTCTCGCTCTGCCCTGCTGTCCTGTCTCGCTCTGCCCTGCGGTCCTGTCTCGCTCTGCCCTGCTGTCCTGTCTCGCTCTGCCCTGCTGTCCTGTCTCGCTCTGCCCTGCTGCCCTGTCTCGCTCTGCCCTGCTGTCCTGTCTCGCTCTGCCCTGCTGTCCTGTCTCGCTCTGCCCTGCTGTCCTGTCTCGCTCTGCCCTGCTGTCCTGTCTCGCTCTGCCCTGGCGCTCTGTCTCGCTCTGCCCTGCTGTCCTGTCTCGCTCTGCCCTGCTGTCCTGTCTCGCTCTGCCCTGCTGTCCTGTCTCGCTCTGCCCTGCTGTCCTGTCTCGCTCTGCCCTGCTGTCCTGTCTCGCTCTGCCCTGGCGCCCTGTCTCGCTCTGCCCTGCTGTCCTGTCTCGCTCTGCCCTGCTGTCCTGTCTCGCTCTGCCCTGCTGTCCTGTCTCGCTCTGCCCTGCTGTCCTGTCTCGCTCTGCCCTGCTGTCCTGTCTCGCTCTGCCCTGCTGTCCTGTCTCGCTCTGCCCTGCTGTCCTGTCTCGCTCTGCCCTGCTGTCCTGTCTCGCTCTGCCCTGCTGTCCTGTCTCGCTCTGCCCTGCTGTCCTGTCTCGCTCTGCCCTGCTGTCCTGTCTCGCTCTGCCCTGCTGTCCTGTCTCGCTCTGCCCTGCTGTCCTGTCTCGCTCTGCCCTGCTGTCCTGTCTCGCTCTGCCCTGCTGTCCTGTCTCGCTCTGCCCTGCTGTCCTGTCTCGCTCTGCCCTGCTGTCCTGTCTCGCTCTGCCCTGCTGTCCTGTCTCGCTCTGCCCTGCTGTCCTGTCTCGCTCTGCCCTGCTGTCCTGTCTCGCTCTGCCCTGGCGCCTGTCTCGCTCTGCCCTGCTGTTCTGTCTCGCTCTGCCCTGCTGTCCTGTCTCGCTCTGCCCTGCTGTCCTGTCTCGCTCTGCCCTGCTGTCCTGTCTCGCTCTGCCCTGCTGTCCTGTCTCGCTCTGCCCTGCTGTCCTGTCTCGCTCTGCCCTGCTGTCCTGTCTCGCTCTGCCCTGCTGTCCTGTCTCGCTCTGCCCTGCTGTCCTGTCTCGCTCTGCCCTGCTGTCCTGTCTCGCTCTGCCCTGCTGTCCTGTCTCGCTCTGCCCTGCTGTCCTGTCTCGCTCTGCCCTGCTGTCCTGTCTCGCTCTGCCCTGCTGTCCTGTCTCGCTCTGCCCTGCTGTCCTGTCTCGCTCTGCCCTGCTGTCCTGTCTCGCTCTGCCCTGCTGTCCTGTCTCGCTCTGCCCTGCTGTCCTGTCTCGCTCTGCCCTGCTGTCCTGTCTCGCTCTGCCCTGCTGTCCTGTCTCGCTCTGCCCTGCTGTCCTGTCTCGCTCTGCCCTGCTGTCCTGTCTCGCTCTGCCCTGCTGTCCTGTCTCGCTCTGCCCTGCTGTCCTGTCTCGCTCTGCCCTGCTGTCCTGTCTCGCTCTGCCCTGCTGTCCTGTCTCGCTCTGCCCTGCTGTCCTGTCTCGCTCTGCCCTGCTGTCCTGTCTCGCTCTGCCCTGCTGTCCTGTCTCGCTCTGCCCTGCTGTCCTGTCTCGCTCTGCCCTGCTGTCCTGTCTCGCTCTGCCCTGCTGTCCTGTCTCGCTCTGCCCTGCTGTCCTGTCTCGCTCTGCCCTGCTGTCCTGTCTCGCTCTGCCCTGCTGTCCTGTCTCGCTCTGCCCTGCTGTCCTGTCTCGCTCTGCCCTGCTGTCCTGTCTCGCTCTGCCCTGGCGCCCTGTCTCGCTCTGCCCTGCTGTCCTGTCTCGCTCTGCCCTGCTGTCCTGTCTCGCTCTGCCCTGCTGTCCTGTCTCGCTCTGCCCTGCTGTCCTGTCTCGCTCTGCCCTGCTGTCCTGTCTCGCTCTGCCCTGCTGTCCTGTCTCGCTCTGCCCTGCTGTCCTGTCTCGCTCTGCCCTGCTGTCCTGTCTCGCTCTGCCCTGCTGTCCTGTCTCGCTCTGCCCTGCTGTCCTGTCTCGCTCTGCCCTGCTGTCCTGTCTCGCTCTGCCCTGGCGTCCTGTCTCGCTCTGCCCTGCTGTCCTGTCTCGCTCTGCCCTGCTGTCCTGTCTCGCTCTGCCCTGCTGTCCTGTCTCGCTCTGCCCTGCTGTCCTGTCTCGCTCTGCCCTGCTGTCCTGTCTCGCTCTGCCCTGCTGTCCTGTCTCGCTCTGCCCTGCTGTCCTGTCTCGCTCTGCCCTGCTGTCCTGTCTCGCTCTGCCCTGCGTCCTGTCTCGCTCTGCCCTGCTGTCCTGTCTCGCTCTGCCCTGCTGTCCTGTCTCGCTCTGCCCTGCTGTCCTGTCTCGCTCTGCCCTGCTGTCCTGTCTCGCTCTGCCCTGCTGTCCTGTCTCGCTCTGCCCTGCTGTCCTGTCTCGCTCTGCCCTGCTGTCCTGTCTCGCTCTGCCCTGCTGTCCTGTCTCGCTCTGCCCTGCTGTCCTGTCTCGCTCTGCCCTGCTGTCCTGTCTCGCTCTTCCCTGCTGTCCTGTCTCGCTCTGCCCTGCTGTCCTGTCTCGCTCTGCCCTGCTGTCCTGTCTCGCTCTGCCCTGCTGTCCTGTCTCGCTCTGCCCTGCTGCCCTGTCTCGCTCTGCCCTGCTGTCCTGTCTCGCTCTGCCCTGCTGTCCTGTCTCGCTCTGCCCTGCGCCCTGTCTCGCTCTGCCCTGCTGTCCTGTCTCGCTCTGCCCTGCTGTCCTGTCTCGCTCTGCCCTGCTGTCCTGTCTCGCTCTGCCCTGCTGTCCTGTCTCGCTCTGCCCTGCGGGCCTGTCTCGCTCTGCCCTGCTGTCCTGTCTCGCTCTGCCCTGCTGTCCTGTCTCGCTCTGCCCTGCTGTCCTGTCTCGCTCTGCCCTGCTGTCCTGTCTCGCTCTGCCCTGCTGTCCTGTCTCGCTCTGCCCTGCTGTCCTGTCTCGCTCTGCCCTGCTGTCCTGTCTCGCTCTGCCTGCTGTCCTGCCTCGCTCTGCCTGCTGTCCTGTCTCGCTCTGCCCTGCTGTCCTGTCTCGCTCTGTCCCTGTCTCGTGCTGTCCTGTCTCGCTCTGTCCTGTCCTGTCTCGCTCTGTCCTGCTGTCTCGTCTCGCTCCTGTCCGCTCTGTCCTGTCTCGCTCTGTCCTGTCCTGTCTCGCTCTGTCCTGTCCTGTCTCGCTCTGTCCTGTCCTGTCTCGCTCTGTCCTGTCCTGTCTCGCTCTGTCCTGTCCTGTCTCGCTCTGTCCTGTCCTGTCTCGCTCTGTCCTGTCCTGTCTCGCTCTGTCCTGTCCTGTCTCGCTCTGTCCTGTCCTGTCTCGCTCTGTCCTGTCCTGTCTCGCTCTGTCCTGTCCTGTCTCGCTCTGTCCTGTCTCGCTCTGTCCTGTCTCGCTCTGTCCTGTCTCGCTCTGTCCTGTCCTGTCTCGCTCTGTCCTGTCCTGTCTCGCTCTGTCCTGTCTCGCTCTGTCCTGTCTCGCTCTGTCCTGTCCTGTCTCGCTCTGTCCTGTCCTGTCTCGCTCTGTCCTGTCTCGCTCTGTCCTCTCCTGTCCCACCCTGTCCTGTCCTGTCTCGCTCTGTCCTGTCTCGCTCTGTCCTGTCCTGTCTCGCTCTGTCCTGTCTCGCTCTGTCCTGTCTCGGTCTGTCCTGTCTCGCTCTGTCCTGTCCTGTCTCGCTCTGTCCTGTCTCGCTCTGTCCTGTCCTGTCTCGCTCTGTCCTGTCCTGTCTCGCTCTGTCCTGTCTCGCTCTGTCCTGTCCTGTCTCGCTCTGTCCTGTCCTGTCTCGCTCTGTCCTGTCCTGTCTCGCTCTGTCCTGTCTCGCTCTGTCCTGTCCTGTCTCGCTCTGTCCTGTCTCGCTCTGTCCTGTCCTGTCTCGCTCTGTCCTGTCCTGTCTCGCTCTGTCCTGTCCTGTCTCGCTCTGTCCTGTCCTGTCTCGCTCTGTCCTGTCCTGTCTCGCTCTGTCCTGTCTCGCTCTGTCCTGTCTCGCTCTGTCCTGTCTCGCTCTGTCCTGTCCTGTCTCGCTCTGTCCTGTCCTGTCTCGCTCTGTCCTGTCTCGCTCTGTCCTGTCCTGTCTCGCTCTGTCCTGTCCTGTCTCGCTCTGTCCTGTCTCGCTCTGTCCTGTCCTGTCTCGCTCTGTCCTGTCCTGTCTCGCTCTGTCCTGTCCTGTCTCGCTCTGTCCTGTCTCGCTCTGTCCTGTCCTGTCTCGCTCTGTCCTGTCCTGTCTCGCTCTGTCCTGTCCTGTCTCGCTCTGTCCTGTCTCGCTCTGTCCTGTCTCGCTCTGTCCTGTCCTGTCTCGCTCTGTCCTGTCCTGTCTCGCTCTGTCCTGTCTCGCTCTGTCCTGTCTCGCTCTGTCCTGTCCTGTCTCGCTCTGTCCTGTCCTGTCTCGCTCTGTCCTGTCCTGTCTCGCTCTGTCCTGTCCTGTCTCGCTCTGTCCTGTCCTGTCTCACTCTGTTCTGTCCTGTCTCGCTCTGTCCTGTCTCGCTCTGTCCTGTCTCGCTCTGTCCTGTCCTGTCTCGCTCTGTCCTGTCTCGCTCTGTCCTGTCCTGTCTCGCTCTGTCCTGTCTCGCTCTGTCCTGTCTCGCTCTGTCCTGTCTCGCTCTGTCCTGTCCTGTCTCGCTCTGTCCTGTCCTGTCTCGCTCTGTCCTGTCCTGTCTCGCTCTGTCCTGTCTCGCTCTGTCCTGTCCTGTCTCGCTCTGTCCTGTCTCGCTCTGTCCTGTCCTGTCTCGCTCTGTCCTGTCCTGTCTCGCTCTGTCCTGTCTCGCTCTGTCCTGTCCTGTCTCGCTCTGTTCTGTCCTGTCCTGTCCCACCCTGCCCTGTCCCGCTCTGTCCTGTCTCGCTCTGTCCTGTCCTGTCTCGTTCTGTCCTGTCCTGTCTCGCTCTGTGCTGTCCTGTCTCGCTCTGTCCTGTCCTGTCTCGCTCTGTCCTGTCCTGTCTCGCTCTGTCCTGTCCTGTCTCGCTCTGTCCTGTCCTGTCTCGCTCTGTCCTGTCCTGTCTCGCTCTGTCCTGTCCTGTCTCGCTCTGTCATTTCCTGTCTCGCTCTGTCCTGTCTCGCTCTGTCCTGTCTCGCTCTGTCCTGTCCTGTCTCGCTCTGTCCTGTCCTGGCTCGCTCTGTCCTGTCTCGCTCTGTCCTGTCCTGCTCTGTCCTGTCCTGTCTCGCTCTGTCCTGTCCTGTCTCGCTCTGTCCTGTCCTGTCTCGCTCTGTCCGGTCCTGTCTCGCTCTGTCCTGTCCTGTCTCGCTCTGTCCTGTCCTGTCTCGCTCTGTCCTGTCCTGTCTCGCTCTGTCCTGTCCTGTCTCGCTCTATCCTGTCCTGTCTCGCTCTGTCCTGTCTCGCTCTGTCCTGTCCTGTCTCGCTCTGTCCTGTCCTGTCTCGCTCTGTCCTGTCCTGTCTCGCTCTGTCCTGTCCTGTCTCGCTCTGCCCTGTCCTGTCTCGCTCTGTCCTGTCTAGCTCTGTCCTGTCCTGTCTCGCTCTGTCCTGTCTCGCTCTGTCCTGTCTCGCTCTGTCCTGTCCTGTTTCGCTCTGTCCTGTCTCGCTCTGTCCTGTCCTGTCTTGCTCTGTCCTGTCCTGTCTTGCTCTGTCCTGTCTCGCTCTGTCGTGTCGTGACCTGTCCTGTCCTGCCCTGTCCTGTCCTGTCCTGTCCTCTCCTATAATGTCTTGTCTTGTACTATCTTGCCTCATCCTGCAAGTCCTGTTTTTTCTTGTACTGATCCGGGTTGGTCCGACTTTTTTTCCCGAGAATCACAACAGTCTTGATCTCTGCAACTTGGAATCCATGTCAAGCTGTCCACAACACATCTCCATTCTAATGTTCTATTAATCCCCAAATTCCAACCTATCTACACCTCACCACCATCACCATCACTATAACTATCGTCGACACGACTACCACCACCACCACCACCATTGCCATCATCACTACCACCATTGTAATCACCACCACGTTCCTATGGCCACCATCACCATTACCGCTACTACCATTATCATCACTACAGCGGCCATGGCAGCTACAACCACCCATCACTACCACAGCCACCATCACATTACCACCATTACCACAACCATCACTATCATTATCATCACCATCACCACCACCACTACCACCACCTCCACCACTACCACCACCGCCGCCGCCGACGCCACCACCACCACTACCACCACTATCACCTCCACCACCACCACCATCACCACCACCACCACTACCATCACCACCTCCACCACCACCGCCATCACCACCTCCACTACCATCACCACCACCACCACAACTACCACTACCATCTTTTTTTGTTGTTGGCATCCGTCAGTCTCGTGAGACTATGGAGTGTGCGCCAGGTTTGGTCAGTCTGGGGTTGAGCGGCAGCGTGCTCTGTGGCTGTAGAGCCCGATCCTTGAGCCGCATGCTCTGTTGCACTTGTCGCAAGTGAAGTCTTGGCGTGGCACTGTAGATGCCGACGCTATTCTCTGTCGTCTGCGTTCTCTCCTCTCCTCCCACTGCTCCCGTCTCCTCCTCTCGCTGGCCTGGATGCCAGTCTTGACGGCGTGTCTCCAGCCACAACTACCACTACCATCACCACCACCACATCTACCACTACCATCACCAGTTCAGTTCAGTTCAGTTCAGTCTCTTAACCCTGAGATGGGTTGTTGAGACACCACTGATGACTTTCGGACAATTTTCCTCCATCGATTTCTATCCTCTGTGGCTCGATGTGAGTCAGCAAAGGTCAATCCTGTCCACTCTTTGATGTTGTCTTCCCACCTCTTTCTCTGCCTGCCTCTCCTTCTCCCACCTGGTACGGTACCTTGCAGGATGGTCTTGGCCAGCCCAAAGCATATTGACACGTGACCGTACCACTTCAGCTTTTTGCTTTTGACGATTGAGAGCAGGTCTTTGTACTGTCCAATTGCTCTCCTGATCCTGTTGCTGACTTCCTCATTCGTGACATGGTCTTTATATGAGATGTTCAGAATCTTGCGATAGCATCTCATTTCCAGGGCTTGTATCCGTCTCAGTAGTTCAGATATGAGTGTCCAGGACTCGCATGCATACAAGAATACGGAGATGGCCAGCGTGCGCATGAGCCTGATCTTCGACGCGAGAGTGATATTTCTGTCACGCCATATTGGCTTCAACTTTGCCAATGCTGCTGTTGTTTGTGCTATCCTGGGCAGTATCTCTGGTTTGGACCGTCACCACCGGTTCCATGACATTTCAGCGCCAGCATTTCAGCGCCGTACATTTCAGCGCCGTCATTTCAGCGCGGCGACACTTCGGCGCCGTACATTTCAGCGCCGTACATTTCAGCGCCGTACACTTCATCGCCGTCTGCGTGTGCCTGTGTTTGTATGTGTGTGTCTGTGACAAAGACACGCCATTTTCAAGTTTATTGGAGTCCCTACTCCCTTTCTTCTATCTGCGACTCACTTTAAGCAGTGATGGTCGTGACTCAGCAGAGTACAAAACGCATTCTGGAGCCTGATGGAAACTATGAAGGACAAAGCTGAATCCGTTGTCAACATACTTTATTGTTCTTGCAAGGACAAACCGCAAAATGCATCCA
>JAWQFJ010015682.1:12500-14138 GCA_034096865.1 Theodoxus fluviatilis
GGATGGAGGGGGAGAGAGAGAGAGAGAGAGAGAGAGAGAGAGAGAGAGAGAGAGAGAGAGAGAGAGACAGAGACAGAGACAGAGAGAGAGACAGAGAGACAGAGAGACAGACAAAGAGACAGACAGACAGACAGACAGACAAAGAGACAGACAGACAGCAGAGAGAGACAGAGACAGAGACAGACAGACAGACAGACAGACAGACAGACAGACAGACAGACAGACAGACAGACAGACAGACAGACAGACAGACAAACACACAGACACACAGACAGACAGACACACAGACAGACAGACAGTCAGACAGACAGACAGACAGACAGATAGACAGACAGACAGATAGACAGACACACAGACAGGCAGACACACAGACAGACAGACAGACAGACACACAGACATACACACAGACAGGCAGACAGGCAGACAGAGACATAGACACAGACAGACACACAGACAGACATAGGGACAGACAGACAGAAATAGAAAAGTTCATGGCCGCCATTGCATTGAAGGAGAGAACTTTCCAGGGAGGGAGAGGAGTGGGCGGGGAGTAGAGATGACGATGTAATTGAAATTTGTGATAACGTGGGAAAACTGTTGAGGAGAAAGAAGTAGGAAACTAGTGTTGTTTTGTTGTTGGCATCCGTCAGTCTCGTGAGACTATGGGGTGTGCGCCAGGTTTGGTCAGTCCGGGGTTGAGAGGCAGCGTACTCTGTGGCTGTAGAGCCCGATCCTTGAGCCGCATGCTCTGTTGCACTTGTCGCAAGTGAAGTCTTGGCGCGGCTCTGTGGATGCCGACGCTATCCTCTGTCGTCTGCGTTCTCTCCTCTCCTCCCACTGCTCCCGTCTCCTCCTCTCGCTGGCCTGGATGCCAGTCTTGACGGCGTGTCTCCAGCTGTTGCGGTCAGCGGCCACCGTTTCCCAGTCTGCTGGGTTGATAAACTAGTGAGTTTATAAAGAAAGACAAGATAAATAAGATGGACTGCTACAGCAACTGACTGACGGTCGGACCAACTCAGACACGCATGGAGGGGGATTGATGGAAGAGTGACGGACAAATGAACAGTTGAAGAGATAGACAAAGTATCGTGAAAAGCGAACAAGTATGGCGGTACATCCATTTTGACGAAGACGTCACAGGCGCGTTGCCTACGCCACTAGCTTGCGAGGACCTTGCAAGAAACGCGAGGCGAGTGAGTTTCCCACAGCGTCTCGCTCACAAGGAGACGTGACCTTTGCCGAGGAAACTTTGGAGGTACCCAGCCGCGGGGGCCAGGATGACCCAAAATGGCGGAGACCGTGCCAGTTGGCTTGCTGTTCACAGACGGCAGTGCCTGCATTGTGCGTGGCACTGTCCGAGAATGGAAAAATGTACATACAGGGAAGAAAAACCAAGGTCAGCGAGCTTTTTCTTACATCGGCCCTGTAACGTGGAATAGCCTACCTTTCCCTGTCCGTCACTCTGATTCCATGTCCCAGTTCAAAACCTCCCTTAAGACACACCTGTTCCGGTAAGTCTTTCCTGACGAGCAGTGAGGTGCTTCAAAGGCGCCTCTTTTATGTTTCGTGTTTTGTTTATTGCCTGTTATGTTAATTAATTGTATTGTACTTAACTCTTCTCTTATTTCAACTGTACCG
>JAWQFJ010015684.1:2500-7500 GCA_034096865.1 Theodoxus fluviatilis
CACCATTGCAAGCAGCAAAATTACTTCCCTAAAAACACAGTTGAAATTAATGACAAAATGAATGAATGAATGAATGAATGAATGAATGAATGAATGAATGAATGAATGAATGAACAAAAGCTATTTCATGCCCATCAGCCTTTGCAGGCTATGTAAGGTTAATGACAACAAAATCACTACAGCTAGTTATAGAGATAAAGCATGTCAAGTCTCAATTTCCCTAGTTACTTTGTCTTTTAATGTCATGAATCCCTTAGGAAGATGCAAAGGGTTGTTGCAATTGAAAAGAGACAGCAGCAACAGCAGCCTACCTTCCACTTTCTTCATGTGGACAGCCTTGAGTCCCATCAGGTCAGGAAGCTGGTCAATGATGATGGAGCGGTTCAGACCTGTGTACTTGTTGACCCGCTCTATGGAACGGCGCTGCCAGTCCGTCCAGTACACAAAGTCGCCTGCAATGCAGCAACGGTAGACTTGCCATTTTTTGGTTTTATAATTATTGTTTTAAAAAACTAGAGGGGAAAAAATTTAAGTCACCATGTTTTTTACCTAACAGCCAACTCATGATACGAAGTTTCCTTGAATAATATTTCTACTCATTTCACAGATGTAAAAATACACTGTACAATTCATATTTGCAGTATTTTTCCCTTCGCCCACTTCATACATGTTTGACACTTTCTAAGTTTCTTCCCAGGGAATTCACTCCTCTGATGACTTGGTCTGCAGCAGCACACTCTTTGAAGGCTGCAGGGTGAGGCATACTGTACCCCTCTACATCAAGCTCATTACACCGATCTTGTAAGAAATCTGAATGATGGACAGTCACAATGGAAAATTGGAATTGCTTGGAATTTGAATGAAAAATTTGAATGATTCCAATCACATCTGTAACAATAGCAGGTCTGAAGCAGCAGTCCCACTTCCTGCTTGACTGAGCCTGGCATCTAGTTCAGATTCAGCTTGAATAATTTACAAGGCATGCCTAATTTTCAATCAATAAATAAACAAATGTGAGGAAAAAAATTGTGTTAAAGTATTACTTTTACCATTCTGTCAAAAGTGCTAAAATTTTGAACATAAATGACCAAGAATCTTTTTTTAATGGCATTTCAACATAGTGCCCTTTGATGCAGTTGAAACATGTGAGGCAGCCTCAGTCACTTCAGGAATTTCAGCTCTGACTAGTTTACAGGCAATCCCACATAAAGACAACACAGACATGACCCCTACGCATCACTTCATACACTCGAGTACATACAGCGACAGACGCCCTTTTCATAGCCTCGGAAAGCACAAGTGTTTGGTACACTTGTCATCAGAAAACTCTTCACACTCCGCATTACCCACTCCACTCCCATTGTTGCCAAGCTGATGTACCACCACTCCAGTCACCATTCAATGAAATCCAACAACATTTCTCCATACACTCCTATGAAAAGGGTTTCCCCAAATCCCTTTTCTTGGAGGTGTTTTTCTTGAAACATGTTATAATCCTGAACAGCACCAAGTTGGGATATGATGTATACAGAACTCCTATGACTAACATTGCAGATCTACTTGGAACACAAAACACACAAGTAGCACACACTCACCCAGCAGGCTGAAGCCAAAGATGTGGGGGAGACGCTCCTTGACTAGGACCTGTCGGCCTGAGCCGTTGAGAAAGGCCATCTCAATCTGGTCGGTCTTGGCGTCACCCCAGTACATCCTGCCCTCCTCCAGGTCCAGTGCAAGGCCGTTGGGCCAGCCCAGGCTGCTGTTGACCAGGACCACCCGGTCTGACCCATCCAGGTTGGCCCTCTCTATCTTGGGCTTCCGCCCCCAGTCTGTCCAGTACATGTGTCTGCAAGGCAAGGCAGTGTCAAGTGCAGAGTTGTGGTGAGTCTTCATGCCACTCATCACCTGTCAAGCTCATAAATCATCAGTTCTGGACAGTCTTGTCATTCAAAACATCATAAAAAGTATCTGGTGATTCTGTAAAAGTTCTGGTCAGTCATGTTTTTATAAAAAAAGGATAACGCCCCCTCCCACCCACCCACCCCCCAAAAGAAAAGCTTCCAGCAACTTAACCATTTCAAATCGATATGGGCAAATTTTTAGGATGATGTGTACAAGAAAGCCTCTTATCTCAACTGGGGAGCACACTGAAGAATGTTTAATCTCCCCAGCACAATGCAATCTGCAACAACTGACTAAGGGAACAATTTTTCTAGTAGCATCATTTGCTGATGAAGATGTTCATAGGTCATGCTGAAAGCTCCCTATAATAATCAGACTGCCTAAAAACTGCTGCCGTACTTTGACTAGGAGGAACTTACCCTGCGATGGGGTCCAGGCAGATGGCTCTGGGCTCCTCCAGACCGTCAGCAATGAGGACTTTCCTGGAAGTCCCATTCAGCCGGGCCACTTCAATGCGGTCAGTGCCCGTGTCTGTCCAGTAGAGGTTCCGGCTCACCCAGTCCACTGCTACTCCGTCTGGATGGTCTACCTCAGTACTGACTAGCACTTCCTTCCCTGGAAAAAAGGAAAAAAGGTCAGTATACTATATATATGTTATACAGCTGCTTTCACCAGGTCTGGCTTCATGTAAAGAATACACTATGGGCCATTTGGGGAATCAAGTGCATGCCACCACACCTTGTGTGTGTGTGTGTGTGTGTGTGTGTGTGTGTGTGTGTGTGTATGTGTGCGCGCATGCATGCATACTTTTTCAAAGCTAGGCACCACAACAACAGAGATGAAATATGCCTCTGCAAGAGGGAAAAAAACCCAGATGATGATTGTACTACACCTGTTACATGGATTAATGAACAGGGATTAAATCACCAACTAAAATCCCCACCCTCACCCCTCCATCTCTCTTTCTCACATGCATACACACACTCACACATACGCACAAACAAGCATGCATGCACACACACACACACACACACACATACAAACACACACACTCACACAGACACACAGAGTGTGTACTGATGGTACAGATTAGTAGTATAAGCACCAGACAACAGTGAAGATTACTTCTTAAAACGAGTAAATGTTTGTGTGAGTGTGTGAGAGTGTGTGAATGTGATTGTGATTGTGTGTGTGTGTGTGTGTGTGTGTGTGTGTGTGTGTGTGTGTGTGTGTGTGTGTGTGTCTGTGTGTGTGTGTGTGTATGCAGTTGTTCACATGCACATATTTCATTAGCAATTTTGTTTACCTGAGCCATCTAAGTGTGCCCTGTAGATAGCTCTGACTTTATCATCAGTCCAGTAGATGTAGCCATCCACTGGGTCATAGTCAACTGCCACAGTATGCTTCATGTCATCCAATGGCAACACCACATCGGTGTAGTCAGGCTTGTCCAGGGAGATGAGACGCAGGTCTGTGCGTCTAGCCAGAAACAGCACCGTTTCCGCTCCTGACACACACATAAAGCAAGCCCATCAAACACATAAGCCTATTAACAAGTGAACAGTAATTTCCTGGGCTAATCCCATCTTCTGCAGAGTCAAAATTCATGGCATGTTCAGAAGAAGACACGGACATTAAATGCATGCAATGAATAAAATTCAACATCAAAAGAAATCTGTCAACACTAAGAGGATTCTTGTTAGGGCCAATTTGCTCATCACTCTACGTAAACGCCAGCTAAAGACAGGACATTATTTGGAGATCTAAGAGGAAATCCTCCTGGACAGGCAAACTCTGGCAATCTGAGAGTGAACACTTACCATCAGCACAGGTCTTGTTGTCCTCCAGAAGCCGCACCCCTGTTGGGCAGCCACATGAGTAGCGCGGCTCATAGGGCGACATCAGGCACAGGTGAGAGCAGCCCCCATTGTTGCTGCCACAAGGGTTCACACCTGCAGACATAATTGTCACCAGTTAGAATCACTACATTTCACAAGGATTCACACCTGCAGACATA
This sequence comes from Theodoxus fluviatilis, assembly GCA_034096865.1. NCBI lineage: Eukaryota > Metazoa > Mollusca > Gastropoda > Cycloneritida > Neritidae > Theodoxus > Theodoxus fluviatilis. The sequence goes on from JAWQFJ010015684.1 coordinate 6,420, forward strand.
ATTGTCACCAGTTGGAATCCCTACATTTCATAAGTGAAAATAAATAAGGGCAAAAAGAATGAACACATAACAATCAATTCTCGGGATTCTACAGACACTCCTATTGTAATGACTTGATAACTTTCATGAACTAGTTGTGAAAGTTTTTCCGTGAAGAAGACTGAGCTTAGTGCTAGTGTAGTGGCAGGACATGCTTTCATCAATTCACACAGTTGCATAACAATCATGGCATTTCATACAGAAACACGTACAAATAAAAAGGAAAACCAACAAAACCAACCAATCCACCCACCCAACCAACCAACCAACCAACCAACCAACCAACCAACCAACCAACCAACCAACCAACCAACCAACCAACAGTAGTTCATCTGGCAGTGACAATTCAGACATTCGTGTAAATTTTTCACCCATATTGATTAGACTAGTGCAGTTGGACCAAGAGCATGAAATCAGTTCCCGAGTCTCTGAAGTAGTCTTCATGTTTGACTTCTTTCAAAGCTGGCCTCAGAACTCATCTTTTCCATCACTGTGATGTTGCGCTATGATCATGTTCTCCTAATTTGATAATTGGTGTTGAAAAATGACAATGCACATGTATACATTGTTTCATCAGAGGTAAGTCAGATCACATCTAAAACAAGTCTTATAAGACGGAATAATGTAGTCAACTACATTTCCACGAGCAGCAGCCAGAAATGCAAAGCCTTCGTACCTGACTTCTGTCTTTGGGGGGTGAAGACATGGAGGTCCATGGGAAGGAAGATTTTCTCATGGACCACCCACTGGTCCTTCCCCGTCACCTTGTTGCAGGCGTGGATGGAGCGTGTGTGCCAGTCTGTCCAGTACAGGGTGTCTCCATACAGCGTCAGTGCGAAGGGATGTGGCAGTTTTCCCTCTATCACCTGCAAGCACCAAATGCATAGATAGCATTCTTCTGACCGGTCTGGGTATGTATTGCTATGTAACACCAAATGCATAGATAGCATTCTTCTGACCAGTCTGGGTATGTATTGTTATGTAACACCAAATGCATAGATAGCATTCTTCTGACCAGTCTGGGTATGTATTGTTATGTAAC
>JAWQFJ010015684.1:12500-18328 GCA_034096865.1 Theodoxus fluviatilis
TGCCCAGTAGATCATGTTGTCATCGTAGTCCAAGGTCAGCCCATTGGGCCAGTGGATGTTCTCGTCGATGATGACCTTGCGACTGGACTGGGTGCCGTCCATGCCTGCCTTCTCTATCTTCGGCATCTCACCCCAGTCCGTCCAGAACATGTAGCTGCAAGGAAGAAAACCATATGCATGTACAACATGCCGCGCTGATGGCAGAAGAAGATTGGAAGGCGCTGTCAATGAGGACATCAGGAAGGGTGAAGTCCAGGGGCGCGTTGCATATGCTAAGAACCTTGCAAGATCTTGCGAGGAATAGGCCGGTGTCAACATGTCAACACAATGAAAGTATATATGAAGGCAGACAAATGTTTGACACATGTTGACACCGGCCTGTTCTTTGCCGACTAGGTAGGCTAGGCAACGCGCCCCAGTGGAATCGGGAGGCTGGAAGACAAGAGGAACTGAGGCGGAAGAGGGGGCAGCCCCCAGAGTTTGCAGAAGATGCGGCAGAGACTGCCAGACTTGAGTGGGACTCCTCAGTCACTCCTGACGTTGTCCCCGAGCCATCAGAACTACCACGACGCTACCATTGGCCCCTCAGATACGGTGGGATACTGTCACTACTACCACAGCCACAACAACGATAAATACAGGCTTGTGCAACACAGCCTGTAACTTGGAATGGGACACTTCGGCAATGGTGAAAAAGATTCAGGAAAAAGAGGAAAGAGATTTCAAGAGTAGTTCAAATGACATAATAGGAGATGAACAAGTTAGAGTGAAATCTGATAGAGCTACTTTAGTATACAAACGTTTTGTTATACCATGGATCTAATGTTTGATGGAAAAACAATAAAGAGCAGCAATTAATACGAAAGCATATTGGACGAAACCGTCATTGCGTAACTCTCTCTCTCTCTCTCTCTCTCTCTCTCTCTCTCTCTCTCTCTCTCTCTCTCTCTCTCTCTCTCTCTCTCATAAACAGCTGATTTTGCTTTAACAGCTCAAAAGAAAGGGAAAAAAACGCGTCAATCTCGTTTCCTTCGCCGCCCCATCCTCACTTCTTTCCCTCTACTCCAAACATCTCCCCATCTCCATCAGCAACACTGACTGCTCGGCGCTGATTGATGACCCCCGGGGGTCAGCCGCCAGCTCCCCCTGGCAACCGGGATTGGGGCCCCGGGGCCGGGGAGGGATCTGACGAGAGCTTCTGGCTCTTTCTCCTCGCCCAACCACCGTGGCGGCGGCGTCTTTGATCTCGAGTTCTATTGCGCGGAGGATGAGGTGGTGTGACGAAGCCCAAAGGAGCGGAGGAGTAGGGGTGGGGGCCGGGTGGGACCCCGGGACGAGGGAAGTTGAGGCCAAGGAGCCCGAGGTCCCAACCCGGGTCTGCCTGAATCTTATCGGGTTTCTGCAACCTGACGCTCCATTCCGTGTGCCAGCCTCCCATAGGTATATGATAGACAGACAGGACCTGAGGGGGGAGTTCCGGCAGGCAGGGGATGAGGCATCAAATAGGAGAGCTTTTCTCCATCTCTGGTGTCAGTTGTTGGGTGGTGAAAGATGAGGCATCAAATAGGAGAGCTTTTCTCCATCCCTGGTGTCAGTTGTTGGGTGGTGAAAGAATGTTTATCTTTGGAACGATGTGTGCGCTTCAAGAAATGTCTATTCGTCGACGGGTCTCTGCCTGCCTTCTATTCTACCTGCCTGCCTGTTGCCTTTTATATCCCACCCCCACCTCTCTCTCTCTCTCTCTCTCTCTCTCTCTCTCTCTCTCTCTCTCTCTCTCTCTCTCTCTCTCTCTCTCTCTCTCTCTCAACAACAAAAAGAAAGAAAGAAAAAAGAGACAGAAATATCGCTCTCGTTCATCCCCGACACCTGCACAGATCCAATCAGTTTGCGATCTCCCCGCGCCGTGATAGATGTTGCCGTCCATTATCAGAGCTTGGCAAGGCACAATAGACAGCTAGGACATTATGCATGCACACCCGACAGGCCGGGCAGCACAGGGAGAGTGCATTATTGCCGACTGGTCTTCCCTAACCACACAGGGCTGCCCGTCTTCACGCAGGCAACGCGGCATCGTCACACGCACAGGCCCCGGCTTGCCGGCAAAACCCCATCTTTATGAAAGCTATCTAACATGATCTCTCCTGCTCTATATGAACAAACGCTCGTTTATTCTACGTGTGATTTTTTTCTATATGCGGCCAGCAGACCCCCGTACCAGCCTGCCTGACCGTCTCTCATGAGCTGTGAATAGCAAGAGTAAAAAGGGGGTGGGTGAGGGGGGGGGGGGGGGGGAGTTCGTGATAAAGTGTTCTTGAGAAGACGCCTCACTCTACAGCGTATACTGGCCCACGCGTAAAAAATGTGCTAAGCTCGAGATTAAAAGACAAGGCATGGAAAAAGCTGGGCGCAGATGTCCCCTCTGCAAAAATGCAACATCAAGAGGCATGCTTAATTCTGCCCGACAGTTCTCGCATTCGAATCCCTGTTATGTATCTGCCTACAACTCCCCAGAGTCACGACCATTTCCTGCTTATAGATTCAATTTTATTCATAACACACGAGGCGAATCAAACAACCAGTGTAAGGCAATCCTACTTCAAGTGGCAAAGATAATGAATTCTGCACCAAGATGGAGGGGTGAGACTTGTGGGTTACCACTGAAATTGAGGGCAAGGAGAAGGGGGGTTCGGGAGAGGGGGAGGGGGGGGGGGGGAGGAGGAGAGTAAGCGGGGGTAGAGTGGAGGAGCGGGGAAGGGGAGAGAAGAAAAAGGACGCCAAGCACAGAGAACAGTGAGAGTAGGCAAGCACGAGAGATGGAAGCGGCGCAAAGGCAGGCTTCCTGGAACCAATTTGTCAACAATGCACTTCGCAAATTACATTTTCTCCAGGACTCTGAACTCGGGGAGTCAGCTCAGGCGGCCTGCATGCAGAGCTGCCTCTTGCTTGTGTACTTTATCTAAAGATGCATTCCGCTTCAGCCTGCATTATCATTCAAGCTGCATTCCTCTACGAGTTGAATTCTGCGTGGGGCGATATGCATTTTAAGTAAATCTGCATTCTAAAGTACCGGTTGTCCCCCGGTTTTGCTGCCGACCCGGTCCCGGTTGACTCATTTGCATACAATCCGGCCGGGTTCTGGTGATTAGGGCTGGCTCTATTCTCCCGACCCTGTCCGTATGCCCGGCAACGCGAGATCTCGCGTTGTGGCGACTAGTCGCCAATTTAAATGGCGGACGCTGTCGTCGCTTCAGACAGAAAAGGGTGTATTTGGAGATACTAAAAACCAATCCAAAGACAATGTAAGCCATGAACAGCATTAATTTATCAAAGCTGTATGTTGAATGCATCAGTAGGTCGGGAAAGCTTCAACTTTTTACAAATCGAATCACGAATGCAGGTCAATGCAGATCTACACCGGCGAAGAATCCGCTCCACCGCTTAGTTGCATTAATTTATCCAAGCTGTATGTTGAATGCATGAATAGGTCGTGAAAGCTCGTAGATTTTACAATTCGCAATGCAGGTCACACACATTCATCTACACGCCGAAAGCATCTGTCTGCGGATCGAATTTTATCGTTGCGTCTTCGCATAAGAGATAGTCTCATCAAAGGGACGTAACTCTAAATTCTGACTTCGCTTCGCTTAAATGAAAATCGCTCCAGTTCGCGGTGTGGTTGTAATCGTTGCGTGTGGATGTCAACCAGATTTTTACACGCACGGTCAGACCGGATCGGCAGCAAAACCGGCTTGAAAACCGGTACGTGTGTAGTCGCCTTAAAGGCTGTATTCTATGTAAGACCGCATTCTACGTAGCTGCAGACTAAGACTGCATCCTACGAAAGACCGGTAAGTGTACGCATCGTAAGACTGCATTCAACAAAAGACTGCATTTTATGTTAAGTCTGCTTTCTACGTACGACTGCATTCTACGTAAGTCTGCGTTCTACGTACGACTGCATTCTACGTAAGTCTGCGATCTACGTACGACTGCATTCTACGTAAGTCTGCGTTCTACGTACGACTGCATTCTACGTAAGTCTGCGATCTACGTACGACTGCATTCTACGTACACCAACATTCAATGTAAGACTGCATCCTACTCTATGTATGGTTTAATTCTTCATTGAGCTTCATTAAGTTAAGAGTTTAATTTTGCCTAGGGCTAAATTCTGCTTAGGGCGAAGTTCTGCTTAAATCTGCTTCTGACTAAGGAACTACATTCTTCTTCAGGCTGCATTATATATCAAGCTTCATTCTGCATCAGGTTGCTTTTGCTTGTGGCTGTATTCTACTTTGAATTTCTCCCTCGCTTTGGCTACACTTAACTTCGGTCAGCATGCTCATTCTACTTTTTCTAGCTCTATTCCACTCCACATTTGACTGCTGTTTCAGGCATCATTTGATCACGTGCTTTTATTAAAACGGCAGCTTTAACTCCAGATGCGTTCTCTTAAACGTCTCTTACCGCTTGCTGACTAGGCGCCAGAATGAAAGGAAGAAGTCAGGTCATCTTAAATGCACGTACTTTGTGGAAAACCGAAGCTGGGTAAGATGTAAAGAAAAAAGAAGCGGTGGATGCATATTGGCAGTCTAGGACAGATGTCATGAGGCAATAAATGGAAGAAAAAGAAGCAAGCAAGCGCTTGAGATATAATATATATGTGACCCTCCACCACGGAATGAGACGCTTTGTCCCTGGAACCATTCGGCGCTAGCACTGGAAATAGGTACAAGGGGTGTGGATTGTCGATTTTGAGTTTTTGGTTGTTTCTGGTTCAGTAATCCTTTATCTACAATGTCAGCGAGTTTCATTTACCAAATCTGTCTCTAAATACGTTTAAATACTTAATTTATGCAAGAGGGGTTTCAAAATAAATACTTCATTAAATATTCATAATTTAAAATGCTTGTATCTCAAAAACTACTCAACCGATTTCAATAATTTTTTCACCATTTCGCAGCTTTTTGGATCCTTTTTGTAAGACCTGATATCACTCTATGCATTCAAAACCTTCAATCTGATTGGTTCGCTTAACTATGGACCATATGGGAGAGGGAAGGAACCAGCCAATCGGAGCGCAGCTTAGAGTGAGCCTCGAGGTGTTAGCGCTTCTGCCTTCAACGCGCCACGCTTCCGTGCCTATCGTGATTTCCACTCACTACTGCTGATTTTTCGACGGAAAACAAGCATACATGAAGGTATGTTCCCGTAAACTTGTAAATTTATAGTGTATTACTGATTTCTTGTGTCAGATTGATGTAAATCAACAGATCGAGATCACTTTCAGCGGCCACGGAGCCGATCTCAACCCACAAGTTGAATTTCGTTTACATTAATTTTGCCGAAGATGAATGTGCAGACTTGAGAGAATATTCAGCTCTCTGCTGTACATCTCGCATTGCTTGTTTGAGAAATCTTTGTATTAAATGAACAGGAATGATGAAATGACTTCAAATAGTTGGACTGGCTCTGAAACTACATATTGTATGTGATTGTTTTCAGGTCGAGGCCGCATCAACATTGCTTGTAAATAGTTTTGTATGTTTCTTTGAATAAAATACTTTGGAATCTAATAGCATCATCAGTTCCCATTGTGGCGTATAAATAGTTTAACAATCACTGTGCACCCCCACCCCCACCCCACACTTTACTACACAAACATGTTAGTGTAATTTTTGTGTTTCTTGGACCTGTGCACATTAGCACTGATTTTAAAATTATTATGAATAGGTTTTTGATCAGTAAGCCATTGTGACAATTTATCCGTGAACGTACATTTTCGTGTATTTTGTGAAACAATGTTGACAATAAACTACTTTATGTTT
>JAWQFJ010015685.1:0-2500 GCA_034096865.1 Theodoxus fluviatilis
GTGTGTGTTTGTGTGTGTGTGTGTGTGTGTGTGTGAGAGAGAGAGAGAGAGAGAGAGAGAGAGAGAGAGAGAGAGAGAGAGAAAGAGAGAGAGAAAGAGAGAGAGAGAGAGCGAGAGAGAGAGAGATACTTGGTGTGCGTATCTAATTTTTGTTCTTGCTTTTGGTTTCGTCATCGTCGTTGCTAATCATGAAACGAGTGAGAGGTGGCCGTCGCATACGCTTGGAGTCAGTGTAAAGTGGAATACTTTGTGAAGTTGATAGACTGAACTCCTGTTTCCTTTGTAGGGCTCTGAGACTGCTTGAACAGCATGGACCAGGATGAGATGCAGTACTTAGAAGATGATACTTCCAGTAGCATCGTGGTCATCTCGCGGACTTCAGGCGAAGGTGGAGTTTTTATGTCACTTCTCTGAGCATGCCGCTTCTCTCTATATCTCATCGCTTGCGTTTTCTCTCACCTTTTTGTACTTTATACGTCTCTGTAGATATTACAGGTAAAGGTGTGGTTTTGTGCAGTGATTCATCGCCCATGTCTGGTTATCAAACCGCTTCACACTTTACCCCCTGATCACTGTGCTGCTTGATCAGTCTTTCATTTGCAACTGACAAGCACATTGACAGACATTTAAGATACACACGAGCAGGTACCAATGCCGACTTCACTCCCTGGGGAGGATTCCAACCCGATGCTGGCTCATGGCTGTATACAAGGATTAGTCGCACCACAGTGTGCCAACACTGCCCTCTCAGGTACCCAGTTTACTCCTGGGTGAGAATTAGTGTGAAATAAGCATCTGGCTCAAGGTTGCAACTCCGAGAACAGCGCAGCTTTGAAGTCGCACCCACAAGCCACGTGAGACTACAAGTCAAGCGCGCTAACCACTCGGTCACAGAGCCCCTGACTTCATAAATCATGCTTGTTATACATAATATCTTGTTTGTTCACACTTAGTATGTCTGTATATAACGACATTTTATCAACATCGCATTCCTTTTACATTTGGTTGCTGTTGTACTTCATGTTTGTGTGTGTTTGCATATTTGCTTGTGCCTATACCTGTACTTGTTTTGACATTCGTTTTTACCAGTAAATTTCTTATACCCATAACTTGCCAGTACGAATCGCCTGTCTTCACTCATGGCCTTATTCACTTATCTATTTTCTTTAATTATTTACTGCATTCATACTTTTATTTCGTACTTTGCCACCCTTCCCCATGCCCTCGTGTCTGAATCATACATGTGTATAAATGTTACCTCTTTGTGCATATCACTTGAGCTTGTTAAGAGTTAGTCTTCACATTACCATGCATTTCTGCTTCGATCATTGTGCGTATTACATATCACTGGAGCCTCAGCTTGTACTGAAGATTGACCTTGAAGACCTCATTATACAACACCTCTGCAAGAGATTTATAAATGCATTACATTGAATGTGGCAGCGATGTTAATGAGCTGCCACTCATCCCGAATAGCAAAACGATATGAATGCCTTAGGTAGAGTTTAACCCCTTCAGTGCCGCGTCTATTGAGAAATATCCACGTAATGGATGACACACATAACAGCCTGATAATCAATTCCAATTTTTTCCTCAGAAGAGAATGGCGATTGGTTCGCTGTCAATCCACACTGGCAAGCTGCGCCACACGACCAGAGCTCTGGACTACCGCCAGAGCACTCGCATACAGAGCGATCTGCTGCAGAGGAATTTCCCGGTGAAGACCAAACACCACGCAAACTCCCCTCACGCCCTGCGTCCCTGGGTATGTCTGAAGCCAAGGAGGAACCCCATCAATGCAGAGATCACGGTGACTCCAACTCCCAGGTCCTAGACACGTCCCCGTGGCCCCTTGATCGCACAGAGCCTGCACAGGAGGAGCAGCCACTGGATCAGGGGGTGGGGCATAGATTACCTGAACCAAGCAGCGATAAGGAGGAAGGCGGAGATGGTATGCCTGACATAGAACTCCCTCAATATCCAGCATTGGAAACTCAGCCCCGACATCAGTCCCCTGCCCAGGATCCAAATCAAGCTCTTTCTGACGATGGAAACACCCATGGTCACCACTCAGAGATTGCAGATCCCGGCCCAGACCGACAGTTGACTGAATCTGCACATTCGCCACAACGAGAGGACAATCCGCGTATGCAAAGCATGGAAGCTCCTCCCCAAGTGTCGACTCCCTCCCATGTCAGACCGCACCAGGTGGCCTCGTACGGCAACACTTCCAGGTACGGAAGTCCTGGTCACCAACCATCCGGTGCCATGCCCCCAACACAACAGCGCTCTCCATACGGCAATGGCGACGAAACTTCTCCCAGAGGACGCACCCCCACCCAAGGACAACCCGGAGCATCACCTGACCCTAGGTACCGCTGCACTCCCCCACCAGGCTATCAGGGCCCGAGCCCGCAGCTCGCCGGAGCTGGACCACTGCCAATGAAACATGGTTTCCTACCTGGCTCTGAAAACCAACCACATCCAGGTGGTCCGACAC
>JAWQFJ010015685.1:10000-12500 GCA_034096865.1 Theodoxus fluviatilis
AACATGTATCTCTAAGGCAGCAACAGAGCTTGAGCGCCAAGCGCCTTCTCACGTATCTCTGCAGCTACAATCTAGGCACACATGTAATGGAAGTAAAGGTGGAAGACAAACACGTTGAATTACAGTTGTCTGGACAAGTTTCTACATCATATTCTCACCCTCTTACAAACAGTTTTCGAGAAAACGCTGAATAAAGTTATCAGCACATTGATATTTAAGACACCGTAACACATTACAGGTGTCCTCTATGAACTTTTTTTTCTTCAAGAATATGTATGAATAAATAAATAATACTAGAGTAAAAATATATCTCAGTTTATCATTTATCGTACTTCAGCCGAGTTTTCGCGCGCACAGTCACTATCAGTATGATATAAAGCGATGCCCTCGTCAGTTTCACCAAAGATTATAGGTTACACAAAGATAGCTCATGCCGATCTTTTGCTATATAAAGTTACAAGACGCTCGGAAACGCAGCGCCCCAAGCGGCTAGAACTATGGGGAAGTAATCACAACGCTTAGAGACATGTAAACGTGCTTGTTTTTCGACGCGTTTCTGATGCGTTCCGATCATGTTTGTGAACACATTTATGGTGTAATGTCTAATAAAATGATTTGCTGCAATAATGGGGGTGTTTTGGCTTTGTTTTTTGTAGCAGGCGTTGTGAAATCGAAATATTTGGTTCATCGAAATGTGAGCCTATAGTCCGTTTCAACATTGCTCTGTCAGTGGAGACAAAGTGTATTCGTCTGCTAGCCATCTAGGTACATACGGTGAGGTTTGTTTACTTATCTTCTGTGGGTTTTGTGCAGAAAGTATACGTTAAAACAGTCTAATATGACTATTTTCGATTTGTTTTTAATCTAATTAATATTTTTGCATGCTTTAACGCGGCCGGATTTTTGGCATAACTCCCCGGGCGTGCGAAGTCAGTAGCGTCTCCACTGACAGAGCAATGTTTAAACGGACTATAGGCTCACGCGCATGCGCAGAACCATCCATTTCGATGAACCAAATATTTCGATTTCACAACGCCTGCTACAAAAAACAAAGCCAAAACACCCCCATTATTGCAGCAAATCATTTTATTACACATTACACCGTAAATGTATTCACAAACATGATCGGAACGCATCAGAAACGCGTCGACAAACAAGCACTTTTACCTGTCTCTAAGCGTTGTGATTACTTCCCCATAGTTCTAGCCGCTTGGGGCGCAACGTGTCTCGATCCTCACAACAATGAGCTAATGAGCTATCTTTGTGTAACCTATAATCTTTGGTTTCACGGTCAATGTTTCAGCTGTGGAGGCGGTACTGCAGACTGGTCCCTTTGAAATCAAGAAGAAAGGAGTGGAGGTCAGACCCTACTCTCCACCAGCCCTGGCTGACCCTGCACAGGCAGCAAGTAAGCCTTGGGGTAGAAATCTCCATGCGGCTTGTAGCGCACAGTTTTGCCAATGGCTGTGACACTGTACCTTCTCTTTGCCTCACCATAACTTTCTGTATACTATAAGTACCCAGTATACCACTGCCACAGCTCATACTAGTGGCATCAGTGAGAGTAGTGGTACTGGTAGTGAGAGGTGTACTGAAGTACTGGCGGCAGCAGCAGTAGTAGCAGCAGCAGTACAAGAAGAAGAAGTAGTAGTAGTAGTAGTAGTAGTAGTAGCAGGAGTAGTAGTAGAAGTAGTAGTAGCAGTAGTAGAAAAAGAAGTAATAGCAGTAGTAGAAGAAGACGAAGTAGCAGCAGCAGCAGCAACAGCAGTAGCAGCAGTAGCAGCACTAGCAGAAGTAGTAGTAGTAGAGGAAGGTAAAGAAAAAGTAGTAGTAGTGGTAGTAGCAGCTGCGGCAGCAGCAGCAGGAGTAGTAGTAGTAGTAGTAGTAGTAGTAGTAGTAGTAGTAGGAGCAGCAGCAGCAGCAGTAATAGTAGAAAAAGAAGATGATGAAGAAGTAGTAGAAGCAGCAGCAGCAGCAGTAACAGCACTAGCAGAAGAAGTAGTAGTAGAGGAAGATAAAGAAAAAGTAGTAGTAGTAGTGGTAGTAGCAGCTGCGGCAGCAGCAGCAGCAGGAGTAGTAGTAGTAGTAATAGTAGTAGTAGTAGTAGTAGTAGTAGTAGTAGTAGTAGGAGCAGCAGCAGCAGCAGCAGTAATAGTAGAAAAAGAAGATGATGAAGAAGTAGTAGAAGCAGCAGCAGCAGCAGCAGCAGCAGCAGTAGTAGTAGTAGTAGTAGTAGTAGTAGTAGTAGTAGTAGTAGTAGCAGCAGCAGCAGCAGCTATAATAATAGAAAAAGAAGATGATGAAGAAGTAGTAGAAGCAGCAGCAGCAGCAGCAGTAGTAGCTATTGTTGTCTCCTGTAGCTGCAGACAATGTAAAACAGAAATGATTTACGAGGCATAGCAAATGGAATTTCTGTTGCAGACAGTGGATGCATTCTTGAAGTGTCTGGCATTCCCGAAGACACGGACAAGGATGATGTGGCCGATTTCTTTGAGAACAA
>JAWQFJ010015685.1:17500-41298 GCA_034096865.1 Theodoxus fluviatilis
AGTGGAGCAAGTGGACCTCTTCCCCAAACAGCGCACGGCTGTTGTCTACTTTGAAGACCCACAAGGTACGTGGAACCGAAACTAAAAACATCAGGAATTTTATGCACCGGGATAGAGCGAGAACCAAAAAGCAGACATAATCGAAATAACGAAAGCAGACACGATAAACCCCTTTAAAATATGAAACAAGGACAAAATTACAACATCTAAATAAACCAAAACGTTCTCTTATTCCGGTTGCAATGAAAGCAAAACATGTAATTCGGACACTTCAAACAAATGTTTACACACGTATATGGATACGGAAGCAACAGCAGAGAAATGATGGGTAAACGATGAGAAAATGACTCACCATTCTGGCAAGTAGTGACGGAAAAGGAGTGGATCAATCTCTGTTTAAAAATCTTATTTAACTCGTTTTGCTTTGTACAGAATTCCGTACTAGCACTACGCGCAGTTTCGCGGAACAGTGTTCATTTCCCAAACGAAATGTATAATCGACACACGAATTCACGTAGAGTGGAGGTGTCCCGTGATATCTTCTATGTTTCTAAGCACTTTTTAAGTCCCTGCATGTCACGAGTCTGACAAATGTGACTGCGCACGACAAAACTACGATAAAGTACGAAAAATGACGAGATATTTCAACCATAATGTCATTTATCTGTTCATGCAGATTCCAGAAAAAGCATGTTCATTGAGGAAAGTTTAGATTCATTGCACTTCCCTAAATATACAGAACATATAAACGTGGCATAGCGTGCTGATCACTTCACTCAATGTTTTCTCGAAAACTTTTTCGTACTTTAACTTGTTTCTCATACACAGTCACAAATCTGTTTCCCCATCATATCTTTAATTATCTGCTCTAAACGTTCTTACATAGGACTTGCAATACAAAGATCTCAAAGCCTACATACATTCCATTTGCATTGGGATATTCCTGAAATAAAAGATAGTCAGAAATTGTTATTGTTTTCGTTATTTGGTGAGAGGAGTAGTATATTTGTGAGTTTGCTGTGCTTTATTTGTTCCCTCGTTTGAGGCCACTTGTCTGATGGTGTGATGGAACGGTTGCATGGCGTGTCGAGAACCTATGGACATTGTCTATATCTATATACAGTTTTGTGAATTGCAAGGACAACACTAAAGTGTATCCACAACCTATGCATGCACTAGTTGCAGTTTGTTTAAATTCATTGGTGGAACACGAGGAAGTCGAAAAACACGAAGTGATTTCAAAGAACATCTGCACAGCCAATGTGATTTAGACATTACCCTGTCTAAAATAAACACAATGATTACAATATGTTTTCTCTGCATCACACACACATGAAAACATATACAAGCCGATACATTATAATCATTCAAACTTAAAGAATTGTGTCCGTCGAAGTGTGATGTAAGACGGCATCAGCGCATGGACATAAACATCTCACGAAACTCTGAATACTTGTGTTTCATTCCCCTATAATTATGGTGTTCACAGCAGTCAGCGTCATCTTGGCCAAAGTCCCTTTGAAAATAGGCAGCAAGAAACTTGACGTTAGCAAGTGCACAGCTGGCGCACTCAAGAGGGTGGTAGAGATGGAAGAGTGCGCCCGGGAGGAAGAACATAAGGAGGAACCTCAGCAAGAAGGTGAGACAGTCCTTGCGTACTTACGAACGGTGATCTTATCAGATGATGATGATGATGATGATGATGATGATGATAACGATGATGATGATGATGCTGATGATGATGATGATGCTGATGATGATGGAGGAGGAGATGGAGGAGGGAGAGAGGGAGGAGGAGGAGGAGGAGGAGGAGGAGGAGGAGGAGGAGGAGGAGGAGGAGGAGGAGGAGGAGGAGGAGGAGGAGGAGGAGGAGGAGGAGAAGGAGGAGAAGGAGGAGGAGGAGGAAGAGGAGGAGGAGGAGGAGGACGACGACGACGACGACGACGACGACGACGAGGAGAAGGAGGAGGAGAAGATATTATGATGATGAAAAAGGAGAAGAAGGAAGAGGATGAGGAAACGATGACAAAAGAGAAGGAGGAGGACGATGACGAGGAGGAGGAGGAGGAGGAGGAGGAGGAGGAGGAGGAGGAGGAGGAGGAGATGATGATGAAAAAGGAGGAGGAAGTGATTAAAAAGGAAAAGATGATGACAAAGGAGGAGGAGGAGGTGATGAAAAAGGAGGAGATGATGAACAAGGAGGAAGAGATGATGAAAAAGGAGGAGAAGATGATAAAAAATGAGAAAAAGATGAAGAAAAACGAGCCGGAGATAAAAGACGAGGAGGAGGGGGAGGGGGAGGAGGAGGAGGAGGAGGAGGAGGAGGAGGAGGAGGAGGAGGAGGAGGAGGAGGAGGAGGAGGAGGAGGAGGAGGAGGGAGGGAGGGAGGGAGGGAGGGAGGGAGGGAGGGAGGGAATTAGGGAGGGAATTAGGGAGGGAGGGAGGAGGAGGAGGAGTGTGAAAGAGGAAAAGGAGGAAAGTGTCTTTAATAAACTTCAGGTATGGTTATTGTAATTATCCTTATAAGCAATCGAATATATTATCGGCTCTCTAAACACTTATACGAAAATGTGCAAAGATTTGTTATTAAGAAACCTTTTCAGTATATATGTACGTAAGCAACAATTTTCATTTGTTAATTTCTATTATTTCTGTCATAGATTCCAGCGTCGTGCTTCAGGTGGCTGACCTGCCGGATTCTGTGAACGAAGAAACTTTGACCAACTTCTTTGAAAACCGCAGGGTCAGTGGAGGTTGTCCTGTAGGCAAGGTAGAGCTGGACAGAGTGTCCAAAAGAGCCCTGGTCTACTTCGGAGATCCCACAGGTACCTGGTCGTTTTGTGAGATGAACCCTTTCTCCCTCATACTTATATGAAAATGAGGACGATAATGATAATAGTTTTAATGGCAGCAGCAGTAGAAGCAGCAGCAGCAATAGAAGCGGCAAGAGCAGCAGCAGCAGTAGCGGAAAGTAGTAGTAGTAGTAGGAGTACGCTAGTAGTAGGAGTGATGGTGGCATCTTAACTCTGAATCATTTACGTGTCAGATGTTGCAATAACAAGAGTCAATACCAGATAATAGTCTTCAGTGATCATTCTCCATCAAAAACTACTTTAATGTAATCCTGGTAGAGTCAGCCTTGTCATGGACGCCACAACTGTGAATCACGCGCTTAGTACGTCTCCTTTACTGTCCATTGGATGCGCTCTTTCAGCTGTGGAGACCGTTCTGCAGAGAGCTCCTTTTCTGATCAACAAAAAGAAAGTGTCTGTCAGCGCCTACGTTCCCGCTCCCGCCAAGGCTGCACACGGCAAGGCCCCTGGCCAGGGATCCCCAGAGGAAAAGGAGAGCTGCGTGGTAGCAGTGCGGGGTTATGGAACGATGAGTGAGGAGACGCTGGAGATGTACTTCGAGAACTATAGAAAAAGCGAGGGTCAGGACGTCCAGAGCTGCACAGTGGACGAGAAAAAGGAAGTCGTCTACGTCACCTTCAAGTCTCCTGAAGGTGAGAGTAAATAAACCCTTACACTGAATTCTGCCCCAACATTGCTTGGGTAATGCAACACTGTAGTTCGGCATTTGAATTAATTCTACCTGTCACCCTCTTTCAAGTACCCCGGAGACAATAGTACGCAACTATGTTTCTTTGTAGCCTTGAAAAACACACCAGTGTTAAGAACCACAAAGTATCAAAAGCCTGATTGTGATGCTCTAAGTCACAAGGGCAATCGTTAATATTCATGGACCCAGGAATATATACATATGATGTCATTCCCTTGCGCCCAAAACAAGTGTAGTAACCCGAGATAATAGCAAAGTACAGTTCCATCATGATGTAAACTCAGTGCTTAGGCCTACTGATATTTTCATCAAGGGGTTTGATCACAGCCCGGGGCCCGCACACTGAAAGCCTTTGGTCCATATCAGATATGTTGTTGGGACCCAACTACAGCATGTCACACTAGGCTGAGCAGTGCTTTTATTCTACTCATGTTTAGTTTTTCGATGAACACCGTATATCAACGAACACTCTTTGCTTCTGCTTTCCTGACACAAGACCTGACTCTGACGTTGCAGTGGCCAAGCGAGTGAGCGAGAAGACTGACCACATCCTGGGAGGCCGCACTCTGACGGTCAGTCTGCACAGGGCTCGACCAACTTGTCCTGACCGCGTCTTACTGACAGGCCTGCCTCTTCAGGTCAGCAGGGAGAATCTGGTCAACTTCCTGGAGGCCCGGGTCAAGCTCACTCCCAAAGACATTCTTTTCGGGGAGGAGGAGGGAACAGCCCTTGTTGTCTTCGACGAAGCATATGGTAAGTATGTCATTTTTTACTCGGAACTTTAGGTAATAATGGTTTATGGAAATGGCATAGTTTTGGCGCTCGTGTCTCTAGTAACTATCCTTTGCTGGACTGTCGCCAATTTGAGTAGAACATGCCCTGCTTCACTAGCGAC
Source organism: Theodoxus fluviatilis (assembly GCA_034096865.1). NCBI lineage: Eukaryota > Metazoa > Mollusca > Gastropoda > Cycloneritida > Neritidae > Theodoxus > Theodoxus fluviatilis. The sequence continues at coordinate 21,957 of JAWQFJ010015685.1, forward strand.
CGGGGTGTGTGGACCGCTGAGTAAGTTCTAGAGCATGTTGCACTGCGTTTTGATCTAGACGAGAATGGTGACTATGATGATAATAAAGACAACAATGATTCTACTGCTGCTGCTGTTGCTGGTGGTGGTGGTGGTGGTGGTGGTAATGACGACAATGAAGACAGCGGCAATAACAATAATGTGGATTAAAGAGGCAGGACCGATGACGATGACGACAACGACGATAACGATGACGATGACGATGATTATGATTTTGATGAGGATGATGATTATGATAATGATGATGGTGATGATGATGATGATGATGATGATGATGATGATGATGATGATGATGATGATGATGACTGCCGTTTTCATAGACTTGGAATCTCTGGAGAAAGCCCTGAAGCAACGCAAGCTGGAAGGCAGCGAGGTGAAGGCACGTCCCGTGGCAGTGAGCGACGCAGTTCTGGTGAGGGGCGTGTCCCCAGCCATCACCAAGGACGCCCTGGAGCTCTACTTTGACAACACCAGGAAGTCGGGTGGCGAGGACGTGCAAGGAGTGGAGAAGCTGGGGGAGGGGACCTGGCTAGTCTCTTTCGCTCAGAATCAAGGTCAGCCTCACTCTCTTTGACCCCTTCCCCCCGTCCTCTTTCCTACGTAATGAACAACAACAACAACAACAACAAAGTAAAATACCACGCCTATGATTCCATCTGACACTATTCCGAGTTTACTCAGGACTAAATATAGCTAGCTGCTGCTTCTTTTATTGCAAATCAGTCATTTTGACGTGTACTTGACAAACAGATCTATTTCCATCTTCTTATTTTGCTCTGCTCAGCCCATAATTGTTATTGAGCCTTGTGCTTGTTGACTTCATTACAGTGCCCAAACTGTCCTCTTGCTGTCTTCTGCAGTGGCCACTTCCTCTTGCTGTCTTCTGCAGTGGCCACTTCCTCTTGCTGTCTTCTACAGTGCCCACTTTCACTTGCTGTCTTCTGCAGTGGCCACTCGAGTCGGCAACCGAGCTCACTGCCTGGGGAGTGTCAACCTGCAGGTGTCGCTGTACGTGGACTGCCTGGGAGCAGGGGGAGGCGATAGGGACCCCTGCAGCTTCCCGATCCCTCCTCCCCTCTCCATACCCTGGCCCCACCCCTACCTGGTCCGCTTCCTGAGGGAGAGTCCGTCTCAGGGTCAGGCCCTCAAGGAAACGCTGGCGCAGCGCCACGCCCAGGCCAAGTTGGATGACGTCACGGGACTCACGGTGACGTGCACGCTGACGCGGGAGACTCCTCAAGGCAAGAGGCTGGCTAAGACCTGGACTGAGGACGTGCAGACAGCTGTTGGTGACTTCCTGGGCAAATTTCTCATTTCGAAGATCACGATGACCGCCACTGTCTATGCAGAGGTGAGTGTATACTCAGGAACTTTTACTTTTAGAGATGAGTTTTTCAGATGTTTTGCAAAAGAAACAGTCACCGTAGATCAATGAAATTCTCACTGAATGCCACGAAGGCGGAAAGCTGCTTTAGCAAAATTTTCATCTATAAATGGATCTCTTCTTCAGCCAAAGCATTTTGGGCCAGAATTATTCACAGAAAAAAGTAAGCGTATTCATTCACATACAACGACCTATCATTTACAGGTTTCATTGAACTATCTGGGTAGACCAATATGCTTATTACTCGGTTGTGTGCTTTGATGTTGGATAAAGTACTCCAGATAAGAAAATAGTGATGGCTCATCTAGTGAAACTTTGTTCTTTAAAAAACAACTCTACCTTTGCATATTGTACCGAGTTCAAGGCAGGTTTTCCCAGAGTAGACGACTGGTCCAAGTTACAACTGGCAAATTTACCAGGATAAGCTGACATCCAAGCACTTGACTTGTTGTATATGAATCAAACATTTTGTGTGCGGCAGGTGGAGAAGGAAAGAAAGAAGTTTCAGTCGCCAGCAGAAAAGGCTATGGTCTACAGTGAGCCTGCATCCTTCACTTTCGTCGTGATTGGAGAACCCAAATTCGTGGACGAAACTGCGAAGACCATAAGTGATCTCAAGGTATTGACGCTAGTTCCCTTATCTCAGCCTAGCTCTTGTCTGTGTGGCGCAACGTACAAATGCCAGCAATGATGGCAAGGTAGTGACACTAGTTTTCATTATGTCGCTTTAGTCGCCTGTGCTGTAGACCGCTCCCATCTGGAAGACAATGCGAGTTTGTTGTGCATGACAGACGTACTGTCCACAAGTCATAGTGGACACCCATGATGAAAAATGGAATGGATTTGATGACATTTCTCAGACATACTATTCCACTGTTGCTTATCATAATTTCTATAAGAGAATGGGGAAAAAGAGTTCAGATATATGCCAAAATGCACATAGTTTTATAAACACTGTCACCTTAAAATGAGCTATCCCACATTTCATAATGGACTGCAAATACAGCTACTGTAGTTAGTAGTTGTGCCTTGCCAATACAATAACTCTATTTGACTACATTGCCCAACGTGAAAGCAGCTTTTGGAGCAAACTAGGATAAACATTCTAAGAATTGATTGCTTTTGTTTTATGACTGTAGTGAGTCATTCTCATCACAAAGAAAAACGACACCGTCACGTTCTCAGAATGCATACTGATGCTGAGTTTTGGAGCTTGTCTTATGCCCAGAGGCTACGTTCACAACCGAGAAGTTAGTGTGCTGACAGACAGCTCCGGCAAATAGAAGTGACAGTTACTGTTTAAGAAAAGTGAACTGTGAAATGTTTTATTTTTGTGAGTTGTAACTCTTCAGCTTGGCTGTGGTCTCGTGGAATAATTTGCTCATTTCAATATTTACCATCAATTGCTTTGTCACTTTTTGAATTCCACATACAACGGAAGAGACTTGGTTCATGCAATTCTGCCGTAGTTTATCAGATCCTAGCAAACAGATAGGATGAGGAGTAGAGGAACAAACTCGTTCACTTCTTTGTGCTCTCAGAAACAACAAGAGGCAGAGTTGGAGAGGAAAAAGCAGACAGTGACAGAAACCATCACCACCTTGAAGAACCACCAGCTGAAATTCTTGGTGGCAACAAACCTTCTGGGCGACATGATGAAGAAACAAAAAGGTACTGATTGCTTCCCCCCAAGTTCTCAATGATAAAAAGAACATGTTCATTCCGGACGTGGGTCTATTCTCCGCACATTACTCCTATAAACGAAGTTTAGTTTAACGGAGGTCCAGTCCTTACGGAAGTTGTACCATTTGAAATGACGCTGTACTTAAACACTACCCTTTGTCTAAGAAGAACATTCAGGGAAATAAAGATAACCCTGTTCTTCATTGCGGCACTCCCATGTACCATGAGGAAAACAAAAGTAATTTCCAATATTCTGCACATGATAATATTTTGAAACAGATTTACCTCAGGCAAGCTGTAACGTCAGTGTCAACCGAAACGATGTTTATCTTCTTGACGTCAATACGCGCCATGATAAGTATGTCTGCATGTATCTAGAATTGCCAGGATTATCGTCCTTGATCTCTTTCTGTTGATTCCTTTTTTCCGTGCAGTATCAGTGTATGCATGATAAATGTTTGACAACATATTTTCCATTAATTTGTTATTTTTCGACGCCCATCTCGTTACTGGCAGGTCCATTTATGCAAATACTTTGAGAAAGTAGTTCTCTTCACATGCTGTCGACGTTTTTTAATGGCACCAGCAGTTCACAGGCTCATCAATGACACAGTTCATCAATGTCGACTTTTTACCACTTGTATACCCTGTAGGATATTTCCACGTTTTCCTGGTGACTGATAAAAGCTTTCTTTGATCGAAAGTTGTTGCTATTTCCAACGTCTGGTCGCTTTATTTTTTAGTGCAATAGCGATGTAGGTAAGAACTGTGTTGCCAAAGTAAATTGTAAGATTTATCTGCAGTTCATTTGCTGCAAAACGTCTGTGTGTGTGTGTGTGTGTGTGTGTGTGTGTGTGTGTGTGTGTGTGCGCGCGCGTGTGTGTAAATGCAATTATTTTGCAGGAAGTGTATTGTTCGACTGGAGATTGCCAAGACAATTGATCCACGAAGAGTTGCTTTGAAAACAATTCCAATTAATCTGCATCTTATACCCATTCGTTCATTACTTTTAAAAGGAACAGTTATGAGGTAGTGCAGATGTAATTTTAATAAGTGATGTTAAATAATCCTGGATATGTCAGGTAAATTAGGAATGTTTGCATAGCAACTGAATGGCCATCGACATGGTTCGACCATTATGTTGTTTTCGTGTTTGTATCAGGCTTGAAGGTTGAGGTCAACGTGCATGCCAACAAAATCGTCTTTACTGGACTCTTCAACCACGTGAAAGACGCTCAGATCAAAATGTTCGAGTTTGTCCAGAAGCTATCAAGCGACAAGTCCAAGATCTCGAAGACTCTGGAAGCCTTCCTGCTGAAAAAATCTGTATGTAAACTGTTGTTGTTAAAGTCGCAACCAAAGTTAACAAGTGAATATAAATGCGTGACCTTTCTGTCACACCCTATCGTCACGTAGCTCGTATGAAATTGTTTCGGGTTACCAGCTAAATCTGTAGATATGAGATGTGCATATACGGGAACATAAATTCATCAGTAGTGCCAAATTAGTTAGAAGGTTCAGTTTTGAAGTATTGTCACAACAGGATTTCCAAGAGAAACTCACAATGTAAAGGGTCACTCAGGAACCACACTCCAAGAATATATAAATCTCAGTTTCATTTTGATCAAATAATCCGTGGGCGGAGGTAAATGTAAATTTCTGCTCGAGTTCAGTAGATTAATGAATTTGCTTGAGTGGCCCACAACATTTGTTTGCTAGTTGTTGTTTTTTCAATTTGTGTTCAAACATATTTACCTCAGTTAAATAAGCATATGAGAATAAGGAGCATGATAACTGAATATAACCAAAGAACATTCAAACAAGACGTGTGTCAAAGAGAATTGAAATAAAAGGAACCCCTTGCTTTACAGGTAGAGAGCTACGTGGTGGGAAGGCTGCGGGAGAAAGGGCTGGTGGCGGTGTGGGAGCTGACAGACAGGGAACTCAGAATGTGGGCGGCCACAGACCAGGACGTGGTGCAGGCAGCTCACGTCATCAAGGCCGCTGTGCAGGAACGAACCCTCAACCTCGACCTCGAGTCTGTCGCCCTGCTTGGCAGCAAGGAGTGGTCGGACCTCGTGGAAAGGACAGAAGGTTCGTAGTTTTTACAAGAACTTGGTTTGCATGTGTTTGCGTGCAAATATATGTATGTGTTTGTTTGTGTGTGTGTGTGCGCGTGCATGCGTGCGTGCGTGCGTGTGTGTGTGTGCGTGCGTGTGTGTGCGTGCGTGTGTGTGTTTGCGTGTGTTTGTTTGTGTGTGTGTGTGTGTGTGTGTGTGTGAGGAAGAGAGAGAGAGAGAGGTGGGGGTTGGGGGGTGGGGAGAGAGATTATCTTCGTACCTGTTTCAGATCGTAACACTAACATTTGCATCATCATGGGGTTACCTTATTCACTGTCACAATCTGACTTTACCTCCTCTTCTCCCCTCGCACAACTCCTTCCCTCTTCTTCCAGCCACCCACCTTCTCATCCATTGTCTTCCCTTTCTCTTATTTCAACGTGATTTAATCCTTTTTCGTTTATCCTTTCCGTTTCTACTTCGCGTGTTCCTTGTTTAAGCCTTTTTCTGTGTACAAATCATCTGTCTTCTTGACCTCATTGTCATCGGCTTCCTTGTCCTCGCTTTCATCCTCTGTGGCCTCTTCCTTGTCTTTGTTTTCTTCATCTTTGTTCTCACCAAACTCCTCGTTCTCCTCTCCCTCCAGCTGCTCCCAGGTGCTGCTCTTGCTCGTCCTGCTCCTCCTGCGCCTTCTTCCCTTGCTCCTCCTCTTCTTCCTCCTTCTCTTCTTCCTCCTCTACTGTATCCTCCTCTTTCTCCTCTTCTACCTCTTCTTCCTCCTCTTCATCTCGTCCCCCGATCTTCTTCCTAATCCTCTTCTTCTTCCTCTTCTCCCTCCTCCTCTTCTTTCTTCTCATCTTCTCCCTCCTCCTTTTCTTCCTTTTCCTCTTCTCCTTCCTTCTCCTTTTCTCTCTCCTCCTCGTCATCTTCCTCCTTTTCTCTCTCCTCCTCTTCTCCCTCCTCCTTTTCGTTCTTCTCCTCTTCTCCCTCCTCCTTTTTCCTCCTCTTCTCCCTCCTCCTTGTCTCTCTCCTCCTCTTCTCCCTCCTCTTTTTCCTCCTCCTCTTCTCCCTCCTCCTTATCCTCCTCTAATTCCTCCTGCTCCTCTTCTTCCTTCTCCTCTTCTTCCTCCTCCTCTTCTTCTGCCTCCTCTTCTTCCGCCTCCTCGTCTTCCGCCTCCTTTTCTTCCTCCTCTTCTTCCTCCTCTTTCTATTCTACCTCTTTTTTTTCTTCTCTCTCCTCTACCTCCTCTTCTTCTTCTTCCTTCTCCTCCTTATTTCTTTTCGTCGTCCTCTTTTTCTTCTTCTCCCTCCTCCTCCTCCTCCTCCTCCTCCTCCACCTCCTCCTCCTTCTCCTCCTCCTCCTCCCCATCCTCCTCCCCCTCCCCTTCCCCTCCTCCTCGTCCTCGTCGTCCTCCTCCTCCTCCTCCTCCTTCTCCTCCTCCTCCTCCTCCTCCTCCTCCTACCTCCTTCCTCCTCCTTCTCCTTCCTCCTTTCTCTATCCTCCTTCCTCCTCCTCCTTCTCCTCCTCCTCTTCCTCCTCCTCCTCCTCCTCCTTCTCCTCCTCATCCTCCTCTTCCTTCTCCTTTTCTTGTTCCTCCTCCTCTTCTTCTTCCTTTATTTCTTCTTCTTCTTTCTTTTCTTCTTCTTTCTCCTCTTCTTCTTTCTCCTCCTCTTCTTCTTTCTCCTCCTCTTCTTCTTCCTCCTTTTCTTCCTCCTCCTTCTTTTCTTCCTTCTCCTCCTTTTCTTCCTCCTCTTCCTCCTCTTCGTCCTCATCCTCTTCTTCTTCTTCTTCTTTCTCCTCTTCTTCTTCTTTCTCCTCTTTTGCTTTCTCCTCATCTTCTTCTTCTTCTTCCTCCTCTCTTCTCCTTCTTCGTCCTCCTATTCTTTCTTCTCCTCCTCCTTTCCTTTCTCCTCCTCCTCTTCTTTCTTCTCCTCCTCCTCCTCTTCTTTCTCCTCCTCCTCTTGCTCCACCTCCTCCTTCTCTTCTTTCTTCTCCTCCTCTTCCTCCTCCTCCTCCTCCTGCTCCTCCTCCTTCTCCTCCTTTTCCTCCTCCTCCTCCTCCTCCTCCCCCTTTTCCTCCTCCTCCTCCTCCTTTTCCTCCTCCTCCTCCTCCTTTTCCTCCTCCTCCTCCTCCTCCTCCTTCTCCTCCTTCTCTCCTCCTCCTCCTCTGCCTGCTTCTCCACTACCTGCTCCTTCTTTAACTGTTCTTTCCTGCTTTTCTTGCTTCTCATCCATTGTATTTTTCTCTCCCCCCTTTCTTGCTTCCCCTTCTTCTCCTCTTGCTTCTCTACCTCCTCTGTTCCTTCAGCTCCTCGGTTTCCTCCCATTTATAATTCTAGTATTTCTTTCCTTCATTCTCATGGTCTTTTCCCCCTACAGACCGAGATGGACGTGTTGTTATCACGACGGACAATGCCAGAGCAGAGGTGATCATGACTGGAGTGGACGATCGCTTGACTGCTGCGCTAGAGGACGTGCGCAACTTCTTCACTGAGAACGCAGTCTACAAGCAAAGACTGCGCTTTCCTCCTGGTCGCCAGCGTTTTCTGACGGAACATCTCTCCTCCGATATACACCAGCTTGAGACAAACAATAGAGCCTATCGCGTCAGGTGTGTTGACTAAAGTGTTGTCAGATTTAATGTTTCATTACAGGCTGGTGGGTGGTCCATTGCAAAGACTTTGAATACGAGAGTTGTGGTTGTGTGTGAGTGGAGGCCTGGTGTCCTTGAAAACCACCCTGACTGGTTACGCTTCAGGTTGTCATGTATTGGGACCTACTTCACTGGCAACTCTGGGTTGAAAACTCTAGAAGAAAATGCTGAAACATTAATGAATATGGGTACCGAAAGGGGTAAGGGGGATCGAGGGTGGACGGCATCTTTGTTGTATGGGCTTAGTATCAATAGCAAACGTCCCGCTTACTGATCAATATAAACGAGTTGCTTCTACAGGGACATGCATATATATATTTAACGTCCCTCTGCGGGAAATACTTTTTTTTGAAAATGAATCGATCACGTCGACTCCGTCTTCACTGAAAGCCATCGCTTTTCATTTTGTGTTGTATCTAAAGCCGTTAATTTTGGCGTTTGGTAGTTGTATTATCTGCCTTGCCCTTCTCGATTCCAGCATCACGTTTTCGAAGAGATCCCCTGAATTCAAGCTGGAAGGAACGAAAACGGGACTTGCACGAGTGGTGGATGGGCTGGTAGCTCTGGGGGCTTCAATCTCCTCAGAGAAGCACACACTCAACGACAAGGGCCTTGCCGAGTTTCTCAACTCAGGACGATGGGAGGAAGTTCTCACCTTGGTCCAGTCTTCGGGACGCTGTATCATCCAACGCAAGGACGACCCAACTGATCAGGTAAGCAGTTCTATCCCCTGCTCGTCTCCATGATTTGAGTCGATTTCCAAGCTTCTCAGCTTGACCACAAGACATCCTTCATATTTCGAGCAACAAAATCATCGCACACTTTGCTCACTGTGTGCATTATACGTTCAGGCAACAGGATCACAACAAATCTAAAGAAGGGGGCAGTGGAATGCAAGACACTGTGGTTTACCCATCTCCATGGACACATCCACAAACCGCGATAGTAAACATATTTGGAACGTATTGATTTCACTTCGACGGAATGAAAAAGCAATAGAAACTTTGGAACTAAAGTGAACAGGAAACAACCCCAACTTCAAATACCAGAGTGTACCATCATTTGGTGTATGCAGTCAGTATCTGATATGCTGTCCATATCCGAGCATGACGATATTGCCGGAGCTAGGCATGCACAATAAAATCCGCCCCCATTTATGTGTTTCAGCCTACCTTGACTGGCGCAGGTGTTCAAATGGGCACATCGCAATCCGGGATTTACCAGCTGGGCAACAGCGTAATTCTCCGTGTGACGCAGGTATTAATTTATGTTACGCACGAATACAAACACGAACACACACACACACGCACACACACACGCACGCACGCACGCACGCACGCACACACACATATTTGCATACGTACACGCAAACATACACACAAACACACACGCACCAACTAACACACACACACACACATGTACATACAGTTATTATTAGATATACTTCCTTCACTCAGGAGCTGACAACAGAATACGTATACTATATGCCAAGAAGTGAGCCACGAGGAACTATTGTCGTGGATTTTGAGATTATATATAAACACAATCAAAAGATAAAAGGAAAGAGAGTTTACCTAAATTACTGCTATGCTATAAGAGTAAACTATAATCGAATTAACTTCTGCAGGTTTTCAAACAAAACCTAATTACCACATTCCCTGGAAACACAAATAATTAAATAAATAAACAACAATCAAATGAGGACACTGGGGCAGGAGAAAATGTCAACAATAAATTTAATGACACAAAACCCAACCCCAAATGATGAAACCCCGCAATGAGAAAACAATAATCACAATGGCCAAACAGTTCACTCACTCTTCAACAAGAATAAAGAAAACTCACACACCCACAAAAACCCCCACATCCACCAACTCAATTACTGACTGGAGCTCCAAACAGGGGAAAGGCGGCGACCTTCAAACACAAGGCCGGCCTTTCCGAGCACATGAAAAGAGTTCCGACTCAACGTCTCATTCCCCTCTGGGAAAACAAAGGACACACCGACTCAACGTCACCAGGGATACTGCTCTCCCCCCCCCCCCCCCCCCCCCCCCCCCCCCGGAGATCACACCCGCCGACACTCGCCCTCTGAAAGGCACCCCTGCTTATGAAAGCAGCGACAAGTTAGACAACCAATGTCTCTCACGCCCTTAAGGCTTCCACGCGCTAATACAGCGACAACACACGCCTGACTCAAACCACGATTGGAGAGATGAGAAAAGACTTGTTCGCCTTACCAGATCCGACAAACCCTCAGTCTCCCACAACGTCTCGAACCACAGGCAGTCCGTACTCCGACAGAACCCCCCTAGAAACCATGTAGCATCCAAACTCCCTGCAACGCCCCTTGCAGGTACAGGAGAAGCGTGCGGTCCTCGCGCAGACCACCACGCCCGACGACCCGTGTCGCCTCAGTCCTTGTCTCTCCGTAGACCGCGTCCACTCTTCTTGTTCCTTCCAGCGCCGACAGTGCCACAGGCCGTGCTGCGCAGTGCCCGCTCCCATAGAGGTAGTAGACAGCCAGACGATCTCGCCCCCTTGTCCCGCTCCTCCGACGTCGGTCCCTCCTATCCCACTCTCCAGCGTCGATGAAGTAACCAGCCTCTCTCCCCGGAGACAGGCAAGAAAGATGAACCACAGCGAGTGGGAAAAGCAAGGAATCCTCCAGAAGGAAAGAAGGATAACACAGAGAAAAAAGATATATGGATAGATGGATGATAGATGGCCTGCAAGCAAAAAAGAAGCAGACAGTCACCATCTATAATTCGCCAACCAACAAGTTTGATTCATAATTCCAATCCCCTCTCCCCCGACCGTTCACACTCTCAGAAATGTACATTCAGAGAAGAAACGTTTATCTCCCATGGGCTCTTACATTTCACAATAGAACCAGTGTAATTGCGGAAATACCAAATTCCTCTTGCCCAGCCACCGAGACGCAGATATCTTAACTTTACTCTTACAAGTGTTCTCATAGACAAGGAATTTACTGACCCTTTTCAACAGTTATATGAATCAACCTAAATGCAGTACAATGGACGCGCGCGCTCACCCTTTCGCGCCCACACGAATTCGCCCGTTCTCACACGCTCGAACGTACCTCACTCACAGGCCGTGACGACCTTCCCAGCCCTCCAGCTTTATCCACAGCTCACCCCAGAACTGATCAGGGTTCAGACCACATGGTCAACCCGACTAGCAGAAGACCTCATGGCTGTGCCACAAGCACCCCGAAGAGCGTCTCTGTCTGCCGTCTGCCCGTCTCAACAGATCGAGTGAGAATGTTCCGACCCACACTAACTTTCGGTGCAAAGACGTGGCGTGACGCCTTAGCGCAAAGCCCTCTGGGTAATCCACGTGCTTCTTGCGTCATCATACATTCAAATCTAACCACATCGAGCAAAGGTATCAGCCCACCCCCTCTTTTTGAGACCACTCCCCCCAATGGCCCCACAGCAACTGATTCCCAAATTAGCATTCAACCCCCCTCACGGCTGAACACTTGTCGCAACACGCGACAACTATGTATACATGTCTTTGGGCACAAGATCCTCGTTTCATGACATTTGCAAACCTAAAATAAAGTTCCACGTATTCAATAAGTCATATTATTTTCAGTGATAATAGCACTTGAAATCCCTTGTAAATGATGGACTACCAGATTTCCAAAGACATTGGGAATATGACCACAAGAATTGCTTGGAGGCTCCGAAATGTCTTATCCTTCATTGAACCAGGGATATTTCTATATAACGTCCAAGCAATCCTTAGAGGTAATTATAAACTTGAAATCTCTCATTGAAATTCCATGTTAAGCTGTGCAAAATCAAAACAATGATAGGATTTTTGCCAGATCTGTATCAGTCAAAGAGGTGCTTTTTTAAGGTATACAAGTTAATCAGTTATCACATTTTGACTTTTACACTTTTATTAGTGCCACCATTAACTTTAGTGGTTGTAATGACATTCAAAGCACTCTAATCATGCATGCCAAATTCATGCAAATAGCATTATAAACTAAAAGTACACAACCCTTTTGACAAACCAGTTCAAAATGTTGATACTCTCATGTAGTTTGGAACACATTCCCTGTGATCTTTTTCGAAAAATTATTCTTGTGTAGATTGAATTGCACGAAGACAGGTATTGCTAAACAGGTTTTGTAAACTGACGATTTGTTGTGATTTTGTTTGTTTCTATGAATTGCTCAGCTCTGTATACCGGATAGTCTGAATCTTACTGTATGATTAGTTCAATGGGTGTTTTCAAAACTTGCTCTCAGAAGCACATTGAAGCATTTGCTTCTGGTCCTGTTTGGTTCTAGCTTAGCGTTTATTTAAGATGCAGCACACAAACATGACGTTGGGAAGTGGTAATGGACTTTGTAAGAGCGTGCAAAGCCAAAACATGCTGCACTAACACTTGGAAAGAGGTCACACATGACTACCTAGCGGAACATCCCACCACTTACTAGCGCAGCTTAAAGATCAAGCAACCCACTTACCAACCTACATTTCTGTCCTTCTTTCCCCCCCACGAATTTGACATTTTTAAACATGACTTAACTCTGAAGTGGGAAGCTTGTTGCCCGTAAGCCTAACCCTTTCAGGGCGACCTGACTGGATTGAAAGTGGATGCAGTTGTCAACGCTGCCAATGATCGTCTCAAACACATGGGTGGACTGGCCAGGGCCATCAGTGACAGAGGTAAGGATATTGCTTCTCACAGAGCCCTTAATGTCCCCTCCCTTCTTCCCGTCTGGAATATGAACACATTTGAAAGTAAGAAATCCGCAAGACGCATCGTAAGTAAACAAAATTAATTCCAATGTCAAAATTCAAAGGACTCTAAAGAATCGTTTTGTTGCCTGGACAGCGGGACCCAGTCTCCAGAAGGAATGCGACGCCTATGTCCGCCAGCACGGGCCTCTTAGAGAGGGTGACGTCATGGTCACTGGAGCAGGCAAGCTGATCTGCAAGAAAGTCATCCACGCTGTGGGGCCGCGCTACCAGGGTGGCCAGTCCGGGGAGGAGGACAGGCTGAAGGCTACAATCACAGGCAGTCTGAGGGAAGCGCAAGCTCTGAGCCTTACCTCCATTGCCATGCCCGCCATCAGCTGTGGAGTCTTTGGCTACCCAGTGAAGGAAGCCACACAGGTACGATGACCGTATAGATCTTAGAGGGTCGGGGAGGTGTCCAGAGTTTAGGTGGGTGCGGAGATCGGAAGCGAATTTCCAGGACTATGATGTGCTAGCAAAGACAACGAACAGAGCGTTTCCATTTTTTTTACAGTGATCATACAGGAGTCAATATCGAAATTGGGACAGCAAAGCAGACAGTGTCCTGTTTGGGAAACGGCTTTATTACAAGAACTGACTGATTAGACCCTGCGTATAATTACATCGATGAAAGCACACGCAATCACACACACACACACACACACACACGCGCGCGCGCGCGCGCGCGCACACACACACACACACACACATTGGATTGCCTTTACTAGCACATCACAGTCATACGAAACCCGCCTGTGGAGAAGTTTGACATGTGAAAGTGATGGGCCAAGCAGGCGAGAATGAGAGATATGGTAGGAGAGCTTGATCTAATGAGGCACGGTAGGTTACGCGATACTGCAAGACTTGACAGACGAAAACGAGAGGACAGAAAGTCGAGCATGGACCTGTGAGACAAGACAGGTGAATGTGACTCTGAAAAGTTTGTCAAAAGTAATTCAGCCAAGTGGATGTCTTCAACGTTGCACACTGAATGTACTGCTGATTTTGGCTTTGAATAGCAAACTGGATATAAGTTCTGACGATGAGCCTGTGGCAAATAAAAATTTAAATTATGTTCTAATTGTAGAGAAAATATTATGACTAACTACTTTTGAGCGAATGATGATCAAGTAGCTTTTGCTTCAGGTGATCGTGGAGGCCGTGGTGGAATTCGTCCGTGCCAATGTTTCCAGCAGTCTTCGAGAGATCGTGCTGTGTGACAACAGTACTGATACTCTGACTCACTTCCACCAGGCAGCGGCCAGGTTGCTCAAACCACTGGATCCTGGTATGGAGCTTTTCTGGGAGTATCTGCCCTCCCTCAATGCCAATAATATACATTTCTGTCGATTCCTTTACCCGGATATCCGATTGACAGCTGGTCTCCTTAGAACCTTGACTGGCTTCTTGCTTTTGTCCTAGTGCTGTTCATACCGAGAATTACTTCTTTGCAAATTGTCTTCTGTTATGGTATTTTGGCCGAGTCAATGACTAGTTCAAAAGGGGTTGAAAAGGGAAGCTCATTGGAATAATTTATGATGCAAAGATCAGCTTCAAGAGCTATTGTGGCATAGTCCTACTGCATCTTGAGAAGTTTTCTCATGTTTGTCACTGAATATATCCAGGAACGACTTTCCCTTTAGAAGTAGTTTTTCATTCTTATTAGCTATGTGAAAGCACGTAAAAGATCTGGAGAAAGCTGTTTTCCGAGAATTTATATTAACCAAATCGTTGTTTTCCATCAGGAACACACACAATGCAATCCATTTAATCGTGCTAGCCGATATGTGCTGGGAAGCAAATGTCAACGACTGTTGATGAGCGAGATTTGTTCATGGTTATTCTGCGCCTAAGGAGTACGTTAGACCTTCTGCTTTTCATATCGACAGTAAATTCATAATTCGATGATTTTAAAAATATTTTATCGATGACTTTCACATCTGAGCATTGTCTCATCAGTTTCAATCGTAGCACGCAATCTGGTAGCATGCAATTAAGATTTACAGTCATCACACACACACATATAGTGACTATTGTTTTGAATTCTAAGATAAATGATTAATTTTATTGTTTTGTATTTTTCACACCATCAAAATTGGCATGGTTGTCATTGCAACAAAATGGATATACTCCGTACAAAAAATGTCCTCATTCAACCTCACACTAACTGTTTCATACAACCATTCTCAGCTGACATGCTGTAAGTCTCATTCTCACTGGCATTATTAGGCAGTGTCTACGTGCTTTTTGGAGATAGCATGCATATTCTAATAAATCGGCCCAAACTCTGATCCAATTATGTCTCATCCCATGGAGTGAGCACGTCCATTTGTAGACAGCATGAGTAGCATCATGCTATGATAAGGCTAAGAAAGCAATATATTTTCAAAATTCTTAAACCGCTTAAACTTGAAAATATCTGCATGCTTAATTTTATTTTGAAGATGACCTGGAGGAGAAAGGGTCAGCGAGAGGCATATCCACTGAGACTGGCGGTGCCAGGCCTCGAGGCACCCTCGATACTCCCAGGACCCCCAGGACGTCTGGCGATGCTGGGAGAGTGAGAGCCGTCCTAGGAGAGATGGCACTCCAGACGGTGAGGACCAGATTTTGTGACCAATGTTTGCCCCTGTCCTTGGAGACATCAACCTTCTACCATATTTTACTAGTCTTTGCAATGACCGTATCTGCTCTTACAAAATCCACGATTGTCGTAATGTATGCTGACTGATGTGTGAGTTATTTAGCGCAAAAGGAATAAAAAGTTTAGCGGTACAGAAAAAGTATGTTTCTGACTTACTAAATCTAAAACTTTAGCAAAGAAAATAAGGCAACAGCTGAAAAACCTGATGTGGGTGTCTTGAAATAAAAGGAATAAAAGGAAACTTGCCATACGCTTTGTCAGTGTATCACGTTATCTTCTGCAGACTGAATTACATTGAAAATTGTTTGAACCTTTTTCTCTGCACATATAACGCATGTAGCATCATATGAACAAACGGGCTCATAAGAAACTCAGATAGTGCTATCGTTTCGTGTTATGGGTGATACATGACATCTGTCAATGTAATTTGGTGTAACGGTTGATGCCGTGTCGTAGGTGCTTTACCATGAAAGAAACACGACATTAAACGTCACAGATAAAAATAATTTACGTGTAAAAGATGGGAGTGTAGTGGTGACTTTTTGCGCAGGCGGGAGCTATAGGGAAACAGCCAGTCTCCCTACTCCCTTAGCAAAACAACCCCTGTTCCTCTAGGGCCGGATGAGAGCAGGAATGCCATGTGTTACCCTGCTATCACAGCGCCATTTGAAGAGATGAAGCCGTGTGTGGCCAGCTGGGCGCCGGCAGGGGGTGTAGAGGTGATGTCCTCGTCTCTCTCCCTTCACTCCCTCCAATTAAGGGATCAGCAGAACAGGAAGGCTTGGTCATAAACTTCTCCGAGTTTATTCATGATGACAGAAGGCAGCAATACAGGCAAGCTACTGTCCACATGGCTGACCGTCCCGTGACCTCTCGCTCTGCCGCTGCCTCGTCTATCTCTCTCTGTCCTGTGGCTTGCACTCCCTCCTCTCTGTGTTGTGTCTCTTGTGTACTGTTAGCCACTGGCTTTAAATAGCCACTACCCGGACCTGAGCGAGGGCAAGCGAAATTCCTAAGTCAGAGCATGGACACGGGATGGCCAGTGGACGCGAAATTGTGTTACATGACAGCTTCTAAACACTATTTGAAGCTTAAATCAACAATCACATATGGCAAACTCCACTCCGTTGGAAAGTGCGTTAATCGAAGCTCAACCTGCGTCAATGAATGAATTCCAAAAGTGATTCGTATAGAAATAAATGGCAGTTGAAGTATTTAAAGCGCCAATTGAATCAGACACTTATTCATCATTTTCCATTAATATTATTGTTTACAACTCACGGAGTGCGGGTTGCCATATATGGGATGGTTGATAATGATAAACACTACGTTCCTATTCAATACTACAAACAGTGCATGATACATTAAATGAATAAACTCTAAAATTTGGTGTGATCTCAAACACGCACACAAATGCTTGAGGAAACGACACATGGGAAAGGCAGTCTGCGCGATCATATATCTCTACAGCAGCGACAGGGTGCAAGTGAAACACGCCCCACATATCTCTGCAGTTACAATCTACTGCACACAGATATGGAAATTAGGTGGGAGACAGCACGAGGAATTACAGTGGTCTGGACAAGTTTGTACATCATATTCTCACCCTCTTACACACGAAATCAAAACTATGCGGTTTCATCAAACATTTATGACACTGTTATTGAATCAAACTGACAGAGTCTCGAAAGCTGATATCTCAGTCCTTTTTTTCCCTTCTTTATTTCATACAAGGCAAATGAATGGTAGACGTCATGCAGCATCTGTCTGTGCACACTTGAGACCTGTCCCTTCACTTCCAGGTGGACGTGATGGTAAACACCACAGCTTCCAGTCTCAACCTGACCCATGGCACAGTTTCCAGTTCACTGCTGAAGGTTGCGGGGAAGGAGCTGCAAGAGGAAGTCAATGCTCGCTACCCCTCTGGCCTGCTTCCTGGTGAACACTTTGCCGTCACCAAGGCACACAGACTCCAGGCCAAACGTGTCTTTCACACGTCTCTGCCTGACTGGAAAGCAGGAGGGGAAAAGGTACAGAACTATTCTCTCTAGTTCTGAAGTATCTTCAATAACCATTGGTGTAAGGGAAGTCACGTGTGTTTAAACACACGGAAAGATAAACATTTCAAAGTGGTCAGAGAGATGCAACATGAGATGGCTGGCAACGTATCTTTAGCAGATCTAGTAGCAATTACGTGCTATTGTGATTTTTCCTTGAGATATATATTTAAGCATATTATGAAAAAGACGGCATGACCTGCCTCTTCGGCGTCAATTTATCAATTGATATTTACCAGCAAGAATGCAGAGATCCACTCAGCAGCAGGATGCTGTCTCATCAACTACTTTTTATTCTCTGAGAGGCATGCTGCTGTTCTTCAGGTGCAACAACAAGCACTTGATAGTTGTTCGTGTTTGTTTGTTTATTTGTTTTTTTAGTTCGTCACGTGGATTTTTTTGTTCCCTTTAGTTCTTGCGTGAGCTGTTGGAGAAAAGTGTGAGGACGGCCGACTCCCAAGGCTTCTCCTCCATTGCTTTCCCTGCCCTGGGCACTGGAGTGCTCAGCTACCCACGTGACGTGGTGGCTCGCTGCTTCCAGGACGTGGCCTCCAGCCTGCTGCCTGCCTGCCGCTCCCTCAAGGAGATCCGCATCGTCATCTTCCCCTCTGATCAGGCCTCCGTCAAGGTGGGGGACAGTCCCAGACAAGGGAGTTAATTACTTCCGTGTCAAGGGAGGTAGCCACCCTTGTTAAAAAAAGGGAGGTAACAATCTTAGGGGAAAGGGAGGTAACTAGTTATCAAGAGAATGAAGGAAGGAAAGAAGGAAGGATTGGAGTTTTACGGCTCACCAGCCTTTTTAGACCATTTAAGGATAGCTATTAGTTTTTAAAGTGAAATTCATTGCTATGATTTCTAGGAAATCAATATTTACTTATGTGATAGATACCGACACAAAGTATGAACAAACAGACTGTGTAATGACTTTGCTGCATTCATGTGACCAAATGGTAGTAATATTTTGTTCCAGTTTCCTCCACCAATATTTAAGATATTAGCTTCAAACTTGGTTTTTCTCTTAACTAAACAACGATTCTAACTAAAACTGTATGTTTTGAACAATATGTTCGGAAATAAGAAATGTATCAAGCATGTTCAAAATTTTCAAAAAGGAGCTGTACCGTATGACAGGGTAACTTTGGCCTATCTGAGTTACTTTGCCCACCCAATAGACACTTTTTTGAGCAAAAAATTTCAGTTCATTCGTTTTCAGTATTGGATTGTATAACTTTTTAATATAAGGATAACAATTCATTGACTCTTTTTATTTAGAAGACGCCTTGGAGTAACCATCTAGTGATGAAAAATTATTATTTCAACGAAGTAAACTTTTTGGAATGGTAATAATGTTCTACACACTTTTCCTATTATCATTACCAGAATATTTCACTTACACATTTATTAACTATTTCATTTTCTGAGAGATTTGACCGAATGTTTCATTGATGACAAGTATTTTATTTGTTATCGAAGCATTACCTATGAATGTTAACTTTTTAAGGGTAATTTTGTCCACTGGGGTTCATTCACTTAAAATTATAATTCATAACAAAAACCTTCGTTTGCAAGTACTCATTTCACGATTTGTACATAAACGTATTTTATTTAACTTCAACACGTTAATTCTGCATTATCTGGAATTGTTCAGAGTTGTGCCCTGTTTGTACTAAAACTCCCAAGGAAGCAGAATCTGCATTGAAACACACACCATTTTGTCAGTCTCCCAGTGTTCTATCTCTGACCATGTATGTGAATATATCAGTACTAAATGGTCTAGCCTTCTTTTTTGGTCATGATGTTGTTATCAGCTCCTTGACATTTGAGAGCGCCTTTATCTGAGTATGCTAAACAGGGTTTTTTTTTAAACTCTAACATCATTTTCTTCCCCCAGGAGGTTATGGTTTTGATATGATTAGTTGGTGTGTTAGTTCGTTATTCAGTGTGCAAAAAACTCTAAAAGTTTAAACAGAATTTCATTAAATTTGGTGGAAGATAAGAGTTGTACCCAAGGAGAAATCCATACAATGTTTTAAGGTTGTCT